>JANAVB010008999.1:1592098-1797514 GCA_029216955.1 Iris pallida
GAAGAATAGGGCGTAAAACAACCCAAATATACTCTGAGCGTAAAGTAGTAGACTAGGCGTAAAATAGCCCTGACCATGGACTTCCCGGTAAATGGTTGTTAAACAACCTTGAGCGTAAAAGTAGCCCAAATAAACTTTATGCACACGTTAACTTTTGAGCGTAAAAACTCATATAGTCTCCATGCGTAAAAGAAGCCATACTGTGAGCGTAAAATAGCTCAGCCCATACTAAACGACAACATTGGTCTCTGTGTAAAACAAATCCCTTCGGAATTCTGTATATATGCCATCATTAAATCTTCATGTCAGACTTTGCATTAAATGCAAGATCGACAGCTTTGTCCAGCTAAAGTGGTTAGCCTGTCTTAGATAAAAACCATTGGCTTACCTGGCGTAAACATTGGCTTGACCCTGGCGTAAAGCGATTAGCCTGTCTTAGGCGTAAAATAGATCATTTGAGTGAATGCTCTATTCTTGACTCATTCATGAAGCACTTTTTACGCTCCTACAAGACCCCCTTCAAGTTTTCAAATATCTTCAAAATTTGAAACACTTTGAACAAAGCGTAAAAGTTAGGATTTACCAGTCAGCGTAAAATTGGGATACGCAACAGTCACGCGTAAAAGTGGGGATATCCAACAGTCGGCGTAATTTCAGGGAATTTGAACCATTTTGAATTTCTCTATAAATAGGTCTTTTCAGAGAGAGAAAATACTTTACTCATCTTCTTGCAATCCGAATTCCTTTGCCTTCTCCTTCTTCGAAACCTCACTTTGATCTGATGGCCCCAAGAAATCATCCACCGCAAGCAGGGAAGAAACCCGCCGATTCGTCATCGCGATCGTGTGAAAACCCCCGTCCGGACGTCAACACCACCCGACAGCCCACCCAGCCGTAGCTCCGCCTATGAGGGTAAAACCTATTCTTCGGCTGGAAAAACTCGTCGGGGACGAAGGAGATAACCCGAACCTTCAGTTTTTTATGCCCACGTCATACGTGTTAGCGTAAAAACTGAAATAACAAAATACGCCCACGTTGTACGTGTTAGCGTAAAAGTTAAGAAATACGCCACGTTATACGTGTCAGCGTAAAAGTTAAGAGATACGCCCACATTATACGTGCCAGCGTAAACTTGAACTACGCCCACAACTAAGGTGCTAGCGTAAAAACTTAACTACGCCCATGTTCATTCATGCCAGCGTAAAAAAGACACATTACGCTCATATCACATATGGTAGCGTAAAAGTTTATCAATCATGAGAGACTTTGTAAAACAAAGACTTCATAAACTTTAGTAAACATAAATGTTTATCAAAACTTCAAACTAATTGATCTCTTTTTCCTTTTATCAGTAGATTTGCAAGCTCATCCACTTGAGGAGGTTTTGGCTCATCAGCGGGCATGGTGGGCTCGAACTATCTGGAGGATTTATCTCATGTCAATTTCCTCAATCGAACCCCGATTACCCTATAGAGGGCACAGCTGATATATGCTCAAGGAGACAGGAGCTGTTATCCATGATCGACGGGAAGTACTGGTATCACGGACAATCAACAATTCCTGAAGCCAGCTTTCTTGTTTGGAGATGCGATAGATTACAAATCACAGACTCACCCCAAAAAGGAGGCTTGGATATTTAGATCTGGAGAAAGGGTGATGTATCTCCCTGACATGGACAGGGATTATCCTCTATCTGCTTTCACCCATGCTAGCCATCACCGTCAAATGTTGTGGAATTTGACTCCCAGTAGCTATGGTAGACCGGGCAGGATCATCTTCAGACGAGAGAGAGCAAATGACAGGGTTACCACATCAGCTTGCGGGGTGTCATTCCATTTTCTGGTCTGATGCCCGGGTTTACACCTGAGTGAGTGAGACTCATCTCTCATCCAACCCGTACAGATTCCCATGTTATAAATAAGTTCCTAAGAGAAGGAGTCTTATATCCTCAGACCAATCCTAGGCTAACAGGATGTTAACCCCTTACAGTAGCAACTGGATCCAAATCAGTAATTGGGTCATGAAGACTTTAAGACAGAATTGGATGAGATTGGTCTGTATGAAGCAGTGGCTTCCACCAGTTATGGTATTCCACCGAACGGCAACCTGTTCTTGGCTTTATTGGAGTTGTATATGAGTTCAACAGGAACTTTCGCAACTCCGCACGGCGAGATGGGTCTGGCCCTACATGAGATGCAGTTCATTTCGAAGCTACCAATGGGCGAGTTCCCCTATGAAGAATATGTTCCCTCCAATCGAGAATTGCAGAAATTCGGAGAAGGACCCCGAACTGGTGCAAGTCTACGAAGAACTTATGTGCCATTATCTGATTTGCACCAGCATGTATGAAACCGGATCACATCTGGCATACATAACCAAATGGACAACTTACCTATTTATCATGAAAATGAATGTCCAAGACGGAGAAGAGGTTCCGAGAAGACAAGACTCAGACCATCAACCTTGCTCTATAATTCCTGTATTATTAATTCAAGAATTAATGGCCTCGCATAAGTCTCGAGACCATATCTGTCTACAAGAACCGGATATCCCTGCGAGGACTAAAACTTTGAGCTTCCTGAGACATGGTAGTCAGAAACTATCAAAGAAGGCCTTGCTGGCAGGCTTTCTTATCCCAGTGGCTACGAAGGTGGGTCATGCCAGGGATCGTACCGTGGACAGAATTAATCGAACCGTACTGTGCCGGCGGTACGTTTGGTTTTTAAACCAGAATTAACCTGCTGTCGGCGATGGTATGCCAAATAATAAAGGTCGTACGGACTTTCAGTGAAGAGCTGATTAATAATTCTCCTCATCGAGATAATTTTCCAAGGGTGGAGTTGCCCTACACCTATTTGATGGGCTGGTTTCTACATCACAATTGTAATTTGCTGCCACCGGGCCTGAGGATGAAGCGAGGATTTTTCCCAAAAATTTAGCAAATCCACATGGAGAGTTACAACGGTGGCAGACACCTGAGCAGCATTGAATTATTCTCACGGGTGGAATTTCTTTTGCACAAGGCCACCAGTTCCGGCCGATTGTCTTGGTGCACAATTTGAAGACAGGGTAGAAAGAACAGCTTCATTACCAAGACCTGTCTTCAGATGGCTAGTGTACATTAGACCCTCGCATCTAATGTATAGAAGTGAAGATAATTGTGCCTTCGAACCATACTTACCCAGTAGGTTCGCTCGCCAATTTGGGTATGACCAACTCCATGTTGGTAACCCCTCCAGTTTTCGTCACCATGGAAACTGCTTGACGGTGCTCGAGCATGGCGATATTTCAGCACTGCTGTACTGGTGCCAGATTCAAGATATCTACAGCCACCAGTACAACTCAGTTACGTATCCTTCATTCATATGCTCGTTTCTATACATCTATTCGCTCTTTTAAAGACGGCTACAGCATGCCAGGAAGTCTTCGATGGCCCAGGAGGGAAATGTTGAAGAACCCATCCGAATAACTCCTGACGTGCCTGATAATTACTGCTATAGATGATTTTTGGAAGTAATCCCCAGAGGAGCTGGGGAGATAGCAGCGGGTCTAATAATTATTGGAAAAACCCGAAAAAGGAGCAAAGCGCAGTTACCACTCTTCCGGTGAAGTCTCCGGAGAAGAAGAAGAAGTCTACCACTAAAGGGCCTTCCAAGCCAAGAGCCCTCACTCCAGAATGATGCCTTGGTTGAAGAGGATCATCTTGTTGGTTCTTCTTCAGTCTATCCAGGAGAAGGATCTTCGGCCCCCACCAGTAGTAGCACCAAAAGCTGTAACACTTTTGTCTCTGGACGCCTTAGCTCCACGCTTCATTTATCTTTGCCAACCAAGGCACAAGCTACAGGGGATGCTACTGCTGTATCCACTGCTGATCGAGACCGTATTCCATCAGATGAGCCGGCTCTCGACTTCGATGATGATGACTGGGATGGTGATTATGATTCATATCTTGAACAAAACGCACATATTCCAGGTATTACAAAACCTATACGGAATTACGTATCATGATTTTGTATATTAACTTATTTTGTTCATTTTGTAGATATCATCATTGCACCAAAGCCTGTGGCTCCTCCTCCTCAAGAAGAAGATATCTATGAAGAAAATGAGGAATCTAGGATGAAACTTCTTCTTCAGAAGAAGAAGACGCTGATGAGGAGGGAGTTCAACAACCCGAAATGGAGCCTCAAGAAGAATATCCTCCATCATTAGAGGTACAACAAGCACAACCTGAAATGTCCTCTCCTGCTGAAGACCAACAAAAGAAGAGACTACAATAGACCTCACTGTAGGTGATGATGGAGCTGCTGGAGGAGAACCAATTTGAATAAAGATCAGCTGTAGAAAATTTCACTACAACTGAAGCAATGGAAAATCCTGCGAGCAAACAATTGAAGAAGATACTGAAAGCATACTTGAGTCACCAACTGAATCTGGAGAAGTTATAATAACATCTTCTACTGTTGCTACTGATTCAGTACCAGTTTCTGATGAGCCAATGCCAGAACCTGAACCAGCTCCCGCAATTGTCACCACATCCCAATATTACCGCCCCACAGAACTCCAGAAACGGCTGGAGTAACAAATATTGAAGACATTGCTCCTGAAGCTCTTGGGAACCAATTGGCTATGACAGCAGTACACAACAACTCCATCTCAGCCTGTTGTTACACCAATGGTATCTGTTGGTGTTAGAGATATAATCCCTGAAGCTCCTAGGGATCAATTGGCTATGACAGTAGTAACAACAATGACTTCATCTCATCCTACTATCGCACCAACAACATCTGCTCCCGGTCTCCAAAAAGATATATATTAGATATTGCTGCCACACCAAGCTCCAGCATAGAAATGAATCTTCTAGTTGAGATTCATACTGAAACCTTTTACAAGACTCTGGCAACCCTAATAAAAATGGTCCTGAATAAGGGCCTCAGTTATGAGATTTTGAAGGCGCAATGGCTCTGACCATCAAGAACGTTGCTATGTTCAATGATACTGAGAGAGCTGCAGCATTGGAGAAAATTGTGGAGGACCTTGAACAGCCGATCAGAGAATATCTCCAGCTGTCAAGTGAGACTGTTGAAAGTCTCATCCAGGAAGAATATGCGCCTTAACGGCTGATTATCTTGCTCGGGAGACCACATATAATGAAGCTCTTCATGAACATAGTCTGAAGGTTGCCAAAGAGAAAGCTTTTTTGGCTGGAATAAAGCCCGCACTGCATGGTCACAGAGTAGCTTATGATGCTTTGAACATAGATATTCAGAATAAAAATGATAAAATTCGTGAAGTCGAGGCTGAGTTAGCTCGCTTGAAGGCTGAAAGGGAAAAGATGATCGACGTCGAAATCTGTACCTCACTCAGAGCTCCATTTTAGAAAACAAGCCTTCGGGACTGAATCAACTATTAGAACCCTTGATGAAGCCAAGGATAATCTGATAATCAGCTTCGCTGGACTTTCTCGTATTTGTACTCCTGAAGCTCGACGTGCTGAAGCTACTAAGAAAGTTATGAGTTCTCGTGACAAGCGATTAGAATAACTACAAAAGTTGCTTCAAGATATTTCTGCTCCACCTTAAAAGAGCTCCTTGTCATCTTTTATCTTATCCATTTTTGTAATGTTTTCACAAGAAATGAATGAAGAATTTATTGATCCTATCATTTATTTGGAATTTAAATGATAGGTATGAGATAGAAAATACTTATCAGAGGTTATGAATATGACAAGTCTTTTGAACTCAATGATTTATATTTATTCAGAGGTAATATGGACATGATAGATAGAAATCTTATTTTCTATTTTAGAGTATACAATACTATCAGAGGTAATATGGACATGACAACATGTAAGAACTCAAAGAAAAGTAGATTAATATCTATGCAGAGGTCAAATGGACATGATAGATAAGAAAAGCAAGTAGATTTAACATTTATCTAGAGGTCTTGAGAACATGATAAATAATAAATATACTTTTTAATCAACTGGTAAGATAGAAGATTAAAATTTCTCTCTAAGGAGACAAGTAATCAGCTTAACCAAACCTTGGTAGCTGGGAAAATAAGAAGATAGATGTCATAAGTATACATCAATATCAATAATGAACCGACATATCTTTCGGGAAAAGAAAAAGGTTAATTCAATTCCATAATTAAATGGATGAATCTGATGTAATGAACGGACAAGCCTTCTCGGGAATAAAAAGTTATTTTCAATTTCAAAGACCGGTTCATTAATAGGCCTCTCCTATAAATAGATGAGAACTCTTTGTAACATTTCATTCTTATTTCCACTCCTCTATCGAAAATATCTTCCAAGGATATGCAGCAAAAGAATGAAGTCTCCAGAAAAGTTGAGAACATCATCGAGACACGCCCTACTGAGTCAATTGTGTTAGACCCAAGGATCATTATCAAATGGCTCAGATTTACCATCAGTTTGAACCATATCAACTGAGCATATTTGTCTAGATTCATCATAATATTCTCCTCTAACATATGAGAGGTGAGATATATCAGATTCGATGAATTAGATTTCATCTGAATCTGACGATTGTGAAGAACTAGAAGAGAATTCTTCATGTATATCGTCATTAAATATGTAGGACGGATCATATCCCAACCCATGACAAGTCTTCTGGTAAAACGGATCACCACATAATAGTATTCGTCTACCCTTGCCTTGATTGAGACCTTGCTTAGTCTTCAAATCATATCCCATGTTCTGGATAATCTTGATAGATTGTTTATATTTGTCAATTCGGATTCTTCTTTATCTTATCTTTCAATCATCTGTCTGAGCAACAGGAATATTTCTGGCCAGGCCAACACAATTTGGCGCTTGTTCTTCTTATCAACGGAACCACGAAATAAGATTCTTCATGGCGTCTATAAGTTACACAAGCTTGCGATGGAGCAACTACAAGAAGATATAGGGAGAAGATGTTAAGAACTTTTGAGCATAAGGTCCAACATCAACCTGAAGAGGAAAGGAATTTTCCTTATAGTTAATGTATAAAGTTTCTTCTGGTTCTATGTCGTCTTTATATTGATGACTTTGATTATCAGAAAATAAAGTCATTCTTTCAATAAACTTGACAGCCATATACTCGAAAGAAAATCTTCATTGATATACAAAAGTACAGAATGATCAATATTTACATCATTTACAATTTGACTGCTACGCTTCGAATTAATCACTAGTGGACTATTATCCATCTTCTGCGTAGATTTTCCAAGATTGACAATCAATGGTGGTTCTGGATCATTCGTACAAGAAGTACCCCTTTGACCTTAATCATAAAAGGTTGAACTTAGCTTTTAGCAGGAATATTTACTGATTCCTCAAATGAAGCTTGAGTTTTTCCTTTAACCTTGATCATCAGAGGTTGATCATTAACAGATTGGGGCTGAATTCGACCTTTGACCTTGATTTTCAAAGGTTGCTCTTCTGAAGGATCTTCATTAATAGACTGATCTTCAGCAGATGATTGATCTTCCGCTATATCTGATATCTCTTTCACATGCTCTTGTTTGTAAAGCCTTGAATCAGAAAAATAGGCTTCGAGACCCCTGAAAGGATTGATATCAGCAAACTCAGTCTTTAATCCTTAGGAATCCACATACTTGAAGCATTGGTGGAGAGTTGAAGGCACGATGTTATGCTCATGTAACCACGGTCTTCCAAGAAGGATATTGTAGGATACGTCTGAGTTGATAACATAGAAGGTTACCATAGATCTGAGATCATCAATCTGAATCTTCAGACAAATTTTCCCCAGTGGTTTACTCTTGCCAGAGTTAAAACCCACTATTGTAGTACTAGTGTAAGTCAAATCACTAGTAGGAATCCTCAGAGGTCTTAGCATACTCTGAAGAATTATGCTAATTGAAGACCCAGGAACAATGTAAATCCTGTCAATTTCAGTGGATTCGATATATCCAGTGTAGCACAGAGGCCTATCATGCTTGTTATGCTTCAACAGCATATCTTCTTGTGTAAAGGTGATGTTGGAAATTGCTTCCATCACACTATGACATTGTAGACATGATATAGGTGTATTATCAGGACTCTTGAGTTGAGCCAAGCATGAATCTGCTTGAAGTAGAGCTTCACTCAAAGTCTTCCTACTTTCTTTAGAAAGACGAAGCAGCTCAAATATAGATAGTCTAGCTGGAGTATTGGCTATGAGCTAGAATATCAAATTTGTAGGGTTTTATCACCACCCCCTGACTGGAAGTAGACTTCAAGGGGACGTCAAAATGTACCGTCTTTTGTTTTCTCTTTTCAACCACAGCAGGAGCAAGAGACGGTTGAGTTGATGGTGTTTCAACATCCTCTGTTTATTTGGAGGATCCGTCATAATTTTTGTGGTACTCTTTTTCAGATCTTGTACCAGCAAAGGTTTCCTCTTCAGACTCAGAAGAAGGAAGTACCATATTGCAGGATTTAGTCTTCCTTCCTTTAGCCTTCTTCTTAGGAGATTTGTTAGGAGGAATCTCAGAACCCAATCCAACAGTGGATTTTGACTTTGAATTTGTAAAGGAAGTCGTATTCCTTTATCATAATTCAAACCTTCTGCCTTTTGAAAATCATAACCCATCTTCTTCATGAGAAGGATAGATTGCTGACTGTACAAGTGAGTGGGCAGTAGAGTCTTAACAAGTGGTTCAACAGAGGAAGAAGGAGAGATCTCTGTAACTACAGGAGAATGAGGAATAGACGTCTCTGTTGCTACGGGAGGAGAAGGATTCGGGATACGAGGAAAGATCCCTGTAGGAACTTTTTCATAAGCAGCAAAGACTTGTTATGCCCGGTATAAAAGAACACTATTCATGGCTAGCCACTGCTGATGAGTAAGCTTGAGCTTGGTAAGAGGAGCTAGACTTGGAGGACATATATTCAGTCCTCTCAGTCTATCTTCTAAAGGAAGGCCATCCCATAGATGATTCGAATCGTCAGGATCTGGAATAACATGAGAAATCATGTTACAGGTTTTGACTTTTTTACCTGTCTTGGATTTTGAAGTTTTACCTTCATTTTCCAATTCAGGTATTAGGTCAGGATGTACCCACATAATTTTACCATTTTTTAAGGTGAGGGGCAACAATCCTTCATTTTCCTCTCTAGCAGGCGGGATTTTCACAATCTTCATCGTCGCCTTCGGGATTGGGATAATTCCATCTGGAACTTGTTGTGGAGGAAAATCCTCGAATTGAAGAGAAACCATATTGGTTGTAACCGTATGGTCATCATTGGTTAAAGCGATAGCACTGCAATTTATCAGCTCTTGGATTTTCTTTTTCAAGACATAGCAAGCACTGGTAGGATGATTAATGTATCTATGATAGATACAATATTTGGGATTGTCAGTCAGATTCACCTCATTAGGCCTCCTTGGCTCCGGAATCTGGAGTTTGCCACTCTTCACCAGACATTGGAATATCCCCAGGATATCACTTTCGTCAAAAGAGTATTCTTCTTTTGGCCTGGAAGACTCCTGATTATTCAGCGTTGTTTTGTTCTTGGAAAGATTGACCATAAGAGTGTCTTTTCCTTTCACATTACGATTGCCAAAATTATTACCAGGATTACTTTTCTTTCCTTTATCTTCTGAGGCGAAGATCATCCCATGTTCACGAGCCAACATATCATTGGTCTCGGCAGAAACTGCTGCTATGATAAACGAATCCCAATCTGTGAATTAGGAATCCGTGAAGACAGCAATAGATGGTCGCAGATTCATCTTACATGTATCAATCAGCGCTGAATCTGGCATACCAGGGGGCATCTTTAGAGTCGCCTGCCGGAAACGTTCAATGAACGTCCGAGTATTTTCTTTCTCCTTTTGCTTGATTTCTATTAAGGAGGACATGTTCATGTCTATACCTCCTTCATAGAAGCGGGAGAGAATATTGCCTTAAATTCGTCAAAAGACGAAATGCAATTATCGGGTAAACTACGATACCAGTCATAAGCTGAACCCGATAAACATCCAATGAACACTCGAGTGAGAAGAGCATCATTTTTCTGCAGATGTACAGTCATAATATCAAATAATTAATATATTGACTAGGAGAAGCCTTTCCATCAAACAATACCATTGATTGTGGCTTGAATTTCGGTAGAAAGGGTACATCATTCCAATGGGGAGGATAAGGTTGCTTAATCTCTAACCTCTGGAGCTGATCCTTGTGCTTCAAAACTTCAAACTGTGCTTTGAGCTCACGCACTGCTTGAATGGCTTCACTAGTTTGCGAAAGCACATTTGATTGAATGGTTGTTGGATGTACCGTAATCTCCACCGGAGATGGTACATCTTCTGGAATAATGGGATCTGGAGATGTAGAATTTTGATTAACAGCAGGCTCTTGAATATTCAAGGGTATATCAGCCCCTTGACTATCTTGAGTTTGTGCTGCTACTGGTACCGGTGTTATTACTGTCGGCTGAGCAGTTTGCTGATTCAATATTATCTGATGCATGCTTTGCACCATGTTAAACATGTCTTTCAGTGATTGCTCAACGGCAGTGAGACGTTGTTCTGTATTAGCAGATGATGTCTCTGGTTCATCTCCAATAGCGTAGGATTCAACCTCTCTTGAAGATATAGAAGGATTAATATAGAAGTATGAATCGACACTATCAGTTTCGGACTCAAAGGATTGAGTACCCCCAGCTTCTGAATCAGAAGTCTGTAATTGTCTTTGTCTTCTTGATCGAGTATTCTGATATACTCCTTCAAAGGAATCAAGAAGTCTGTTGAACTGTTGTTGACCTGGAGTTTGGGACGTATTTTGTCTCGGACGTGGTCCTCTGTTAGTATGAGATTCCATGTTGACTAACACATATGACGGCTCATGTTCTTGGTCATCAGGTTGTTGTTGAGGCACATTAAAACTTAACCGATCAAAAATTGACCGTTTGGAAGCCGAACAACAACATTTGATCACAATCTGGTGACACTCACAATGATAATTTTCTTGGGGGAGTATCACGAGATATTGTCTATTTTTACGCTTTTCTATTAGCAATTCACGTAAATCAGAAGGAGTAGAGGGAGTAGTCTTCTTTATTACATTTGGGGTAGAAAAACGTTTAGTCCCTTGTGTATAAAGAAGATTACTGGCTGCATTCGTAGAACCAAACTGTACATTTCTACGCGTTTGGAGTTGTGTGCGCAAATCTTGAGATTTTTGAGCACGGAGGACTCCATTTTTATTGCGTGTGATTTGTAGGTTTGGTACTTTGCGTAGAGCAGTATGAGAAGGTTGTTGGTGTAGAACTGAAGCTTTACCAACAACATTTTTATGCTGTATGCACTTAGGTACATTCACATTAGATGTAAAAATATTGTTGCAAATTTTATCTACACTGTCACAGACAGGAAACTTACCTTTACGCGTAGAGCGTAAAAATTGATTATCTACCACGTCACAGACGGGAGATTTTTCTTTACGCGAAGAGCATAATTTTTGTGTGTCTACCACGTCACAGACGGGAGACTTATTTTTATACTTAGAAGCACAAGCATTAGAGTCTGCCTTATTACAAATGGGAGACTCGTTCTTATGCACTGAGCGTAAAATTTGGTTTTTACCCACTGGGCGTAAAATATCATTTTTAAGCACCGGGCGTAAAACTTGGTTCTTACGCAGTGGGCGTGTAACCTGATTATCTTCACCGTCACAGACGGGAGATAAATTGCCACACTTAGAGTGCAACGCTGAAGTAAGGACTGCCTCGTTACAAACGGGAGCCCCTACGACAGGAGTGGTAAGAATTCCCTTGCCATCAGAAGCAACAGAGAGATCAAAAGCTATTTTGGATTTAGGAATCCAAACTTTTCGTGCTTTGCGAGATTTTTGAACATTGGAGCAGCGAGAACCACCCCCAATTCGGAGCATCTCTTCGTAAGCAGTCTGGTCGAAGTGTACAACCAGAGTCTTCTTTGTCGATCCAATCGATACATCATTATATTGAGCAATTGCCTCCTCGTCAGATGAGAAGGTCGTCCCCAGCAGAGTCGCCATTTTTGTTTCACTTAACAAAATGCCTAGAAATTTGGCTTTTGAAAATAAAACGAGAAAAAGTACAAGAAGTACAAATTTGATTCTGGAAAGTATTGCTATGAAAATTTGATCTGTAAATGATCACTTTGTTCCTTGGACCATGCGATGATGATGATGAAGATCACTGCTAGAAGATGAACAGCCGGAAGAACTAAGTCACCAGAAAGGTATCGACGTACTTGTGCACTGATTGGCGAGGCCGAATGCTTTCCTGCTTTGCTTCACTCTGTTCTGAAAGAAAGGTTGAAAAAGAATGCTCTGGAGAATCAAAATCTCCGAGTTCTAATCTCTCTGTTTTCTCTCCTTCTGTCTCCGTGTCCTTTGATATGAGAAAAATAAGTCTATTTATAGACTTAGCTTCTTGTGTGTAAAAACTCAGCAAAAGTTCCGTCTTTACGCTAATAACTGCCACCCATGACCGAAGTCATCTTCTGCATACGTTGACACGTGTCCCATCATTTCAGTAAAAATAGGATGCACGTACACACGTTCTTCGAGATATGTGGCATGAAAGCCATGTAGGCAAACCACGTTCCAAATTGGTGAAGAAGAATAGGGCGTAAAAATAACCCAAATATACTCTGAGCGTAAAGTAGTGGACTAGGCGTAAAATAGCCCTGACATGGACTTCCCGCGTAAAGTGGTTGTTAAACAACCTTGAGCGTAAAAGTAGCCCAAATAAACTTTATGCACACATTAACTTTTGAGCGTAAAAACTCATATAGTCTCCATGCGTAAAAGAAGCCATACTGTGAGCGTAAAATAGCTCAGTCCACATACTAAACGACAATATTGGTCTCTGTGTAAAACAAATCCCTTCGAATTCTGTGATATATGCCGTCATTAAATCTTCATGTCAGACTTTGCATTAAATGCAAATTGTCCAGCGTAAAGTGGTTAGCCTGTCTTAGGCGTAAAACCATTGGCTAGACCCTGGCATAAAACCATTGGCTTGACCCTGGCGTAAAGCGATTAGCCTGTCTTAGGCGTAAAATAGATCATGTTGAGTGGAACGCTTCTATCTCTTTGACTCTTTTTATGAAGCACTTTTTACGCTCCTACACCATGCCCCCCTAGTGACCACGACCACGTGCGCCACCGTGCACCACCGTGACAAGCACCGGAGCGCCGCCAAAGCCGTTGTGGCCGATCGAAAGCAGAGCAATGCCCTGTTTTGTCGACAGCAGGTACCCTCTATTCCCTATCCTTTTTTGTGATGAATATTCAATCAAATATAGAAGTATCAACTCCTATGTGTAGTCAACCTATACCCCATCTAATCCCAGTAATTAGATTAAGGCAAATCCTATTAAAAACTGGTGTAAAATCGACCCAAAGATCGACGAAAAACATGTTTGGGAACAATGCATCAACAGCCCAACCACCCATGTTTGAGGATCGTGTTTGATCAACCTGTTAATGATTTTTAAAATATAATTAAAGACATTCCTAGGCAACATATAGGTCTTTAATGCATTTTTTTATAGAAGTCGATCTCGACGACTGTAGGTCGAGAAATTGCTCTTCCAATTTTGACAAAAAATTATTTTCAAACATTAGAAAAATAGAAAGAAAAAACCTCTGATACGACATGCATCCCGCCAAACAGGGCGACGTGGTTGTGAACCAAAAGCATCGAAGGGTGTGTATCGACTTCGCGGACGTGTGGGCTTTGACGGAATTCAAATTGGTCGCGTGTGCGTGACGAATTTGATGCGTATCCGTCGAAATTCACCGTATCGGCCTCTTTGTAAAAAATTTAATTATTTTGTACACGTTTGTCAGCTCAACACGAAACTTGCGCCACTAGGACCGTATTATTTTTCTGGTCCTGTATGCCAAGTTTGGTCCAATTCTGAGATGGTTGATCGGATCGCCATTTTGCGGGCCCTACGATCCGACTCAACGAACGATTTTGTGCACGGCCCGTCGAAATTCAACTTTGGACATACGATTGGGTTCGTATCATCAAAACGAATCCGTAGACATATAGTTTGACGACTTTAGAGACCATTGACTCTGGCACACTTTTCGGTGCAAAGCGGGTCCAACGGCGGATACCATTTTGACCCGAGATTACCGTTTTGCCCCTATATCCAGAATTGGACTTATGGACAGGCAATCCTAGCTAATTTGACTATTCTAAAAATGTTGGTAATGTCTATTTCAGCTTTCGAAGACAGTTGTGAGATTTGGACTTTATGACTTACTAGTTGACGGTATATTGTTGGTTCCGCGTGCTACCTCCAGGCAAGTGTACCTTGCCTCCCTCTACAGTTTATTTACTTGCTTATTTCTATTATTATCTAGTTTTACTATTTGATTATTGACATATGATTTGTACATCATGCATGCTAGTATATATATAATCCTTGTTCATAGTTAGCTTTGCAGTTCATATTAGACCTGTTCTCCCGTGTATGTTGACTGAGTCGTATCGTGTCGTCACCATACTTTGACTGAGTCATATCGTGTCATAGGATGAGTAAGTCATAACGGAACTACTGTACCTTGTATTCTTGAAGCTAACCTGCGAGTCTGCACTAGGGACGAAGGTTAGTAGTTGTCTGTATTTGATTCCTGAAGCTAACCTACGAGTACACACTAGGGGCGAGGGTTAGTAGTCATTTTTCTGCACCTACGAGTCCACATTAGGGGTAAGGGTGATTCTTGAAGCTAACCTGCGAGTCCATATTAGGGGAGAGGGTTAGTAGTTGTTCAAACCTGCGAGTTTACATTAGGGACGAGGGTTAGTAGTTGTTCAAACCTGTGAGTCCACACTAGGGGCGAGGGTTTGAGTATTCGATCGGTTATCGTTGACATCGTGACATTGTGATCTCTTGTTCTCCTCCAGCAGTTTATTTATGCGTAGTGGTTCTTCCAGTCGTGTATAGTCATATTTTCGTATTGATTGATCTTTTCCTGTTTATATCCTGTATTTACTTTAGTGCATGATGAACTGTTAGATAGGCATATTTTATGTATCTTGCTATGTCCCCTGAGGACCTGATGATCTCTTCAGGTTTAGCGATTGTATGAAGTTAGTTAGCAAAGAAGGATGGTAGATGGTTATGATGCACTTGCAGGATCCAGGTATTGATATTACGTTTATTATCCATTCGTGCTTTCATACCTTATCATGATATACTCTGCTTGTTAGATTATTTTATAGACTCATGTTATTTATTGGAGTCTAATCGGACATGTATGCTAGTGGGCTGCACACCACGACCTATAGTATTCATTCATGTTTTATATTCTTATTGTGGATTGAGATATAGTTTGCCTTGCCACGATTAGGCATATTACCATAGTCCAGACAGTGTTTACGTATTCGAGTTGGGATAGAGTCTGCTTGATACGTAGCTGGCTTGCTCACGAGCTTGCGTCTGAAAAGTGTGTGCAGGTTATGACATTTATTGTGAAGCCAACATACCCCTGCTACTCCAAGAAGCTGCTCAACCTTGCTCGGTATTTCGAGACCCGAAATAGTCCCAAACATCAGGCAAAATCTAGCAGCACTACTGAATCCACCCCTGCCGTTGCAGTAACTTTGTGCTACCTTCCTAAAAACCCTTGACCTTGCCACCACCTCTACAATAATCCTAAGACATCCTCATTCAATCCTAATTAGCCCCCAAGTAGCCACAACCCTTCGTTCGGTCTGTGGAGGGCAAACTTGAGAGTTATTTTTCAACCGTAACCGTAATTTCGAACATCAGGTTTGCTATCTTTGCCCCAATTTTTCCTACTTTTTATTGATCAAATCTTGATAAACTAACTCTAACGTGTACCCCTAGGTGTCTCCTACCTTCCCTCAAAGCCGTAGCTCGTGGATCAACTCCATTTGTACATAGCGCTCGTTGCACGAACATTGGTCTAGACTGAACCTATTTCGGTGCGCGATTAATTTCGGTGACTTGCGAAGCCTTCTGACCTCAAACAAATTATTGGTAACGGTCCTAACATACTATTCTATCATCCTAGTATGCTCACTTATGATCTTGTTGAGTTTTTTAATATATTTATGCGTCCGTTTTTTTACTACAAGTTATCGAACATTGAAATTCATTGAATCTAGTTTTGTCCTTGAACTCTAAACTTAGTGCTATTTTCCTATGATATTATCACGTAGCTATAGATATAGAATCATATTTTTCCAATATTTTTGATTTTTTTCAAAATTAAAAACCTATATTTTTCTATCTACTTTTGGGTCCAATCGGATCGACAAGTTGGCTAATGGTGCTACTAGTTTGAAATACTAATTAGAGACTTATTTTCTTGTGAATATTATAGTTAAATATTTTTTATAAATATTTTAAATAAATATTTCAGAATTAAAATATTGTATTTTTATTATATAAAATAATATTTTGTCATGGTAACATGGTACTATATATATAATAGATATGGATATGTATATGGTTATGTATTAGTTTAGTTAGAATATGCCTAGTTGATAATATATATGGTATGTCTAAATATGATGTGATATCGAGATGTCATTAATTGGTAGATTTATTTATTCAAAGAGTTCATGACGGTGTGACTAAAGACACCGGAGTTGGACCGTTGTACACACACTTGGGAAGTCCATGCAAGTGTACTTTGCCAATGCTCCAGTTCATTATTTTTTTCTTTTATTGTTGCCCTTTCATTTCTTGATTATTGATATAGATGACGTAGAATGGGTTGGTACTTTGCGTCTGTATTATATTCGAGTCCCGATGTCATCCTATAGACATGGAGTATCGACACTAGGCATTGCATTATATTTATTCGTATTCCATTGACACGATAGACCACATGACACCGACACGTTCATGATACAGAGGCATACATGAGATATTCGTAGTTGGACTCTATGATAGGATGCATGTTCTTACTTGTACCTGATCTTTGCTAGATTGGACTTGACTTGTTAGTACTAGACACGGGGTGGGGAGAACATTACCGATATATCAGGCTATATATATATATATATATATATATATATATATATATATATATATATATATATATATATATATATATATATGAGTAATGCTATTCGTACCTCCAAAATGTCCCTCCAATACATCCCTCCTTATGTGGCAGCTGACGTGGCATGTAAATAATATTATGTGTCATCTGACATGACCGATGACATGTCAAATTTTAACCCAAAAAATTAATTACCCAATTTTTTCTATATTAATATTAATGTTAATTTAATGTTAATATTAATATTAATTAATGTTAATATTAATGTTAGTGTTAATGTTAATATTAATATTAATTAATGTTAATGTTAATGTTAATATTAATATTAATTAATGTTACGTTAATATTAATATTATTGTTAATGTTAATGATAATATTAATTTTAATGTTAATGTTAATGTCAATGTTAACATTAATTTTAATGTTAATTTTAATGTTAATGTTAATTTTAATTTTAAAATTTGTCACGTCAGCTGCCACATCAACATATCACGTCATCTGCCACATAAGGAGGGACGGCTTGGAGGTACAATTTGGAGGTACAAATAGCATTTTTCATATATATATATTTTTCATATATATATATATATATATATATATATATATATATATATATATATATATATATTGGAGAACTCTTGTAGGAGTTGTACTAAGTCCGACAAGAATCCTATTGCTCCTTTCCTTTCAGATATGCTATACTGCAAAAGCCAGTCGGGTACAAGCCTCCTTGAATCACAACAGTCCTTTCTTTCGAGCCCCTAAGATGTTTCCTATGATCTCAAAGAGTTTAATAAAGCCTCTAATCTTCAACTTCAGCACCCTTCTCTGCGCCTGCCAAACTTCTATGGAGTAGGGACACTCGAATATATATATATATATATATATATATATATATATATATATATATATATATATATATATGGATGCACTACATGTCTACATGGGTTTGGGTTTGGTTCAGGTTAAGTTTGGGCTAGTTTGGTGCAATCGGGTCTCCTAAAAAGTCAAAAGCCTTTGTAATTAATTAATTAAGCTAAAAAATATAGTTTAAGATACATTTGTCTCATTATCCTACAAGGGACATAAATATGGCTAGATCATCCCTACCTTGGCTAATATACTAGTCATGGCACACGATTGCACTAGCTATGTCATAATTTCTAGTCAACATGCATCTTAAAACTTAACCATGAATAAGGCTATATATAAATAATAAATATTAGTTAAGACAATATTTGAAACCCAAAAATCACTATTTAGGCTAAATAAATAGTAAAAAAAATTTGGGGCTTTACAGTAGTGGTTATAAATGATTCATGTTAAAGGTTTGAGGACCTAGTGGTCTATTGCATAGTTGCATACTACAAGATAAAAAAAAATATTTGAGATAAAAATCAACAACTTGAGGGCTCATGGATTAGAATAATTATTATAGTGATATCATATTAGAAAATGCATGTCTTATGGGTTTAAAGTTTTGAGGTTGAAAAACTTTTATAGCAAGAAGAATATGAAACCCCCTTCGCTAAGATGTTTTAATAGATTCAACCTTCTACGCCATACATAAAAATAGGCAATTAAACCTAAGTGGATAAATAAAACAAATAAATTAAAAGGAAATATAGCTTTTCTAATAAGAGAGAATAATAAATTATTATTTGTTTGTGATATTAGATATGCAAGGGTAAGTGTGGGATTTTAGAGTTTATACAAGTTAAGCTTCTAGGTTACATATGATTTACTAAATACATTTTACCTAGTGTTTTATTGAGGCCGATTACAAGTTGAATTAAAAAATTTTATTGTTGATGATATAGTTGGATGATAGTGAACATAGGATAGCGTAAAGACATAGTGGCTGGCTAGGCTACATAATAAAGGATTGTAACTTACATTTGAGGTTTTAGAATCAAGCTTTATCATGGTTTTGATGGCTAAGTATGGATGGACTATACACATATTTTTGAGGGGTAATAGAGTATAGATCAAACGTAAATTAATAATAAGATAATTTAGCGAAGATATAATATTGGATGTAGAGCCTAAAAATCAAGTTGCGCCTTCAATATACTGATCAGCGATCAAGTTGTGCCCCAAAAATCAAGTTGTGCCACTGATATGAAGCATACTGCGCCATCGATCAGATTGCGCCTGATATCAGACTGCGTCCAATCTTTTTGCGCCAAAGCCTACATGGCATATGACACTTAATGGTCATCATTACCTGACTATACTAACGACTGATACAACAGAGAACGAGAAAAATCTCTTCGAATCCCGTAAATTGTGTCGTTTAAGGAAAAGTTGGTGGACAACTATCTTGTACACTTCGTGAGTTGCGCCCAGGCACAATCTAAACAAAATCCTTAGTTGCGCCTGCGCGTAACCTGAACGACTTTTAATTAGAAGCTGCCACGTGTATAGGCGCCGCTCAAATCAAGCGCAGTTTGACTTGTTGACTTAAGCTCGCGCAACCTGATAAAGTTGAGACAACTTACATTCTAAAGCAGGATGACATGGCGCACATGCCACTAATCTCTTAAGACGTGTCTACTATCCTGTACACAACCACGCGCATCTTAATCATACGATGCCACGCATCTAAATACAGTTAGTATATGATTGACAACTGAATAAAAGTTGGCACAATCCAGTATGGCGTAATCCAGCCTCGCGCACATCAGAATAACTGCTAAAACAATTATTTTTTGAACTCTATAAATAGAGTTTCCAATCATCATCGAAAAAAGGAGGAACTCTTACAAAATTGCTGCTGCATTCTCCAGAGGCTACAGTCTTCAAGTTCACATAGTCCAAGGGATAAGTGATCGTCTTCTGATCAGATTCCTAAAGTTGTACTTCCCCAGAATTTATTGTACTTTGTACTCTTTTACAAGTTTGGAATAAAACAAATTATTTTGTTTTTGCAAATAAAATGGCGACTCTGTTGGGGACGACTTTCTCCTCCGACGAGAAAGTGACAACTCAATGTGACATTGCGTTGATCGGCAAGACGCAGAAGACTCTGGTTGTTCAAGTCAACCAGACAGCCTACGAAAACATGATCAACACCAAGAGCAACAAGCGCGCGGTGGCTATTGCCAAGAACAGGACTGTGTGGACTCCTAAATCCCCCACAGTCGCTATTGCCCAGGCGCAACTTCAATGCTCAATGACCAAGGCGCAATCCGCCTTAGTGGCTCCAATACAGCCTGTTTCTGTTGCTAGGGCACAATCTGCTCACTATGCTGCCCATGTGCAGTCTACCACTTTCCTTGCTGCCAAAACGTAATCAGTTCAGGCTACTGTTGAGGCACAGTCTACCAAAGTTGCTGCCAAGGCGCTACCAGTAGTCCGTAAGACTGTGGCGTAACCCAAGCAATCTGCTACTCTGGCGCAACTTAAGGGAACTAGTCTTTTGGCTATAGCCTCTTCCAATTCTCACATTCTGAACTTAGAGAATTCATGTCCTAGTGCTAACACTAGACAGAACAAAGGAAAAAGTCCTATGGTATTTTCTCAATTGGCGCAGTCTATGCCTAAAATGATCACACAACAGAACAAAGGAAAACGCTTCTTAGCTAACCCTGTTCAAAACAAAGGAAATCACCCTTTGGTCTTTCCTCAAACTTCCCTGGTCTATGACTCAGAGGAAGATGTATCAGATTCCATTCCTGTAAACAGAGGTCCTCGAACCTCTGATACTGGAAAGAATATTGATCACAGAGGCATCTTGCCCACTCCTATGGGGTCTGGTCAAGATCTTCCTACCTTGCAAATTTCAAGATCCAAACAAGGAAAATTGAAGGTATCAAAAACAGAGACACCGGGAGCAGAATTTTCATATTTACGCGCTTATCTCAATAGGCGTCAACCAATATCAGCTTTGGTAAAACGCAAGAATCCTATATCAAAGGCCAATCTACATCAAAAGCCAAAGTTTGAAAAGAAAGGCCCTTTTACCTATGCTAATGAGTTGAATACATCCTTGTATACTCAAGGAACCAAACACCTGAAGAATAGGAGATATGTTCCTAACATCGTTAAGGAATATGTTCCTCTGACTTCTTCTCGTCCTGTGATTGTAACTGATCTCCGGCAATGTCTTATACAAAGGCGGGAGACTACGAGAATGTTTTCCTCACCTCCAAATCGTACTTCAAATCGCCACTGCCTACATGAAGTTGTCATCAACTGTTGTTGCCAATCGGCTCGACGATCTGTCTTTGATCGTCTGAACTATGCTTCAACTCCTGAACATATAATAAAAGACGAAGATGAACTATTATATGCTTCCGTTAACATGACTTCTCAAGGCACTAGGGGTGGGAAACGTCCAAGTTGTAATACATCCCGTAATCCTAGTCAACAATACTTAGACTAGATCCATGCATCCAGTGAAGGTGTCTTTCAATACATAAGATCAAGAAATCGACATTTGATCCAAGGTGTCTTTAATCAAGAAGATCTCCCGATCACCCTTGTGGGAGAGGACTCTCTTTCGGAGTTTGATGCAGATAGTGAAAGTTCCGAACAAACTATCTCATCAATAGCTGCAAGAGAAGTGACAACATATACCATTACAGAAAATCAAGATGCCTCAACATCAACCAGCCAAGAGCAACAAATTGTTGCATTAGAAAACAAATTGAAACCCATGGCAGAAATGGTTGCAAGCATGCACACCATAATGGTGGCTCAACATACAGTGCCTCTGATTGTAAACCCTGTTATAAATCTGGAGCTTATAGCATCTTCTGTACCTGTTAGTCTGGGGGTACCGGCCCCTCAGGTCGCTTCTGTGCCAACTCAAGCTGATCCAAGTCAGTCTGCTGCTGGGGGTGGTAATTATCACGCTGTTCCTCCTCCTAACGCTTCTAACCAGCCTACCATTTCCCAAACATCAGAGGATGCCAATGAGGCTGTGAAACTTCTGTGCACTCAGTTTGAGGCTTTCAAGCAGAAGGATGGTCTACAAAGATTGGGTATAAAGCAACCATATCCAACAGAGTGGAAGGACGTTCCATTTCCTCCTAAGTATAAACTTCCAACCATTATGCTGTTTGATGGTAGCACTTCTCCAAGTCAGTACATCAATTATTTCGAAGTGATGACTGATCAGTTATAGCCAAATGATGCTCTCCTTACCAGAGTGTTCGTCAGTTGTTTAACCGGTGCAGCATATGACTGGTATCGTAGCCTACCGGATGGCTGTATCACTTCTTTTGCTGGTTCCAAACAAATGTTCTTGGAACAATTTTATGAGGGAGTCAACGACATGACAATGTCTGCCCTTATTAAAATTAAACAGAGGCACAATGAATCCACAG
This sequence comes from Iris pallida, assembly GCA_029216955.1. Classification (NCBI taxonomy): domain Eukaryota; kingdom Viridiplantae; phylum Streptophyta; class Magnoliopsida; order Asparagales; family Iridaceae; genus Iris; species Iris pallida. Next base: position 1,614,490 of record JANAVB010008999.1, read on the forward strand.
AGAGTTTTATTGAAAGATTCCGTCGAGAGGCACTCAAAATGCCTTTAGGTACTCCATCTGCTGTAATAATAGACACTTACAAATCAAACTTGTTGCCTATTATCAGTATGTGGACAGGATCTACACAATTCCAGGATTGGCCTTCTTTCATTGTTAATGCAAAGGCGGCAGAAGTGAGTGCCAAAAAGTTTAAACAGTTAGGAGTCCAGATGACTCACCCTAACCAAGACGAACATTCTACACCTGGGGGTAGTAATCGCCAGAATAACCGCAAGAATAAAGAAACATTGGCCATCAATCTTAAAGGCAAAGAGTCTTTGGCTGTCAATGTTACTCAGAAGGCATTGTAGGAGCGTAAAAAGTGCTTCCAAGAAAGAATCATTTCATTCATAAGTAGACTGCTTTACGCCTAATACAGCAGGTAATCTCTTTACGCCCGAGACAAGACTAGTCACTTTACGCTCAAGCAAATTGGTCGTTTTACGCTGGGTCTATACTAGTGGTTTTACGCCAAAGACAGAGCAGCCGCTTTCACGCTGGACAAAAGCTATCAAATCTTGCATTTAATGCAGATTTTGACATGAAGATATCAATGATGGCATTTACCACAGAATTTAATGAAATTTGTCTTATACAAAGACCATGGTTGTCGTTTGTGGAGATCGAGCTACTTTACGCTCACTGAAAGGTTTCTTTTACGCACGGAGCTTTACATGAGTCCTTACGCTCATTAAAAAGCAATGTGTGCGTGGAGTTTATTTGAGCTATTTTACGCTCAAGGTTATACAACCGCTTTACGCTGGAAACCTATGACAGAGCTAGTTTATGCTCATCTTTTTACGCCCTATTTGTTCTGGCCAGTCCAGAACGTGGTGTGCCTACGTGGTCTTCATGCCACACATTTCGTGGAACGTGTGTACGTGCATCCTATTCTTACTGAAATGATGGGACACGTGTCAGCACATACAGAGGATGACTCTGATCGTGGATGGCGGTTATCGAGCGTAAAGACATAATTTGGTGCTCCTTTACGCACGGAAGCCCGAGTCTATAAAAAGACTCATTTTTTTCATACAAAGGACAGACACAGAGAGACATGAGAGAATACAGAGATCAGAGCTTCGAGATTTTGATCCTCTAGAGCATTTTTTTTCAACTTTTCTTCCAAGAACAGAGTGAAGCAAAGCAGGAAAGCATTCGGCCTCGCCATCAGTGCCCAAGTGCGTCGATACCTTTCTGTTGCGTTAGTTCTTCCAAGTTGTTCTACTTCAAGCAGCGATCTTCATCATCATCATATGGTCCAAGGAACAAAGTGATCATTTACGAATCAGACTTCCATAGCAATACTTTTCCAGAATCAAAAAGTTATACTTCTTGTACTCTTTCTCGTTTTATTTTCAAAATCCTAATCCCTCCGAAAGGCATTTTGTTAATCGAAACAAAAATGGCGACTCTGCTGGGGATGACCTTCTCCTCTGACGAGGAGGTGATTGCTCAATATGATGATGTTTCGGTCGGTTCGACCAAGAAGACTCTGGTGGTACACTTCGACCAGACTGTCTATGAAGAAATGCTCCGAACTGGGGGTGGTTCTCGCCATTCCAATGTTCAAAAGTCTCGCAAAGCACGAAAAGTTTGGATTCCCAAATCCAAAATGATTGCTGATCTCTCTGCTGCTTCTGATGACAAGGGGGTTCTTCCCACTCTTGTCGTAGGGGCTCCCGTCCATGACGAGGCAGTCCCTACTTCAAAGTTGCACTCGAAGTATGACGATTCGTCTCCCGTTTGTAACGGTGAAGACAACCAGGTTTCACACCCACTGCGTAAAAATCAAGTTTTACGCTCAGTGGGTAAGAACCAAATTTTATGCTCAGTTCATAAAAATGAGGCTCCCATTCATAATGGGGCAGGCTCTAAAGCTTGTGCTTCTGGGTGTAAGAATCAGTCTCCCGTCGGTGACGTGGTAGGCCCAAATAAATTACGCTCCTCGTATAAAACAAAATCTTCCGTTGGAAATGTGGCAGATAATAACTTTTTACGTTCCATGCGTAAAGATAAATCTCCTATCTGTGACAGTGTAGATGAAATTCACAATGATACCCACATAACAAATGTGAATGTATCTAAACGTGTGCAGCGTAAAAATATTGTTGGTAAAACTTCTGTTCTACACCAACAATCTTCTCATACTGTTTTGCGCAAAGCACCAAACTTGCAAATTACGCGCCAACAAAATGGAGTCTTGCGTGCTAAGTCTCATGATTTACGTACACAGCTCCAAACGCGTAAGAACGTACAGTTTGGTTCTGCGAATGCAGCCAGTAATCTTCTTTATACACAAGGGACTAGACATTTTTCTACCCCAAATGTAATAAAGAAGAATACTGCTTCCACTTCTTCTGACTTACGTGAATTGCTAATGCAAAAGCGTAAGAATAGACAATCTTCGGTGACGTTCCCCCAAGGAAGACATCACTGTGAATACCACCAGGTTGTGATCAACTGTTGCTGTTCGGCTTCAAGACGATCAGTTTTTGATCGGTTGAGTCTTAATGCACCTCCATATCAAGTTGAAGATCAAGAACATGAGTTGCCATACGCATCAGTCAACATGGCATCTCATACTAACAGAGGACGACATCCAAGACCGAACACGTCCCAAACCCCAAGTCAACAACAGTTCAACAGGCTTCTTGATTCCTTTGAGGGAGTATATCAGAACACTCGGTCAAGAAGGCAAAGACTATTGCAGACTTCTGACTCAGAAGCTGGGGGTACTCAATCTTTTGAGTCTGACACCGACAGTATGGATTCATACTTCTATACGAATCCTTCTGTATCTTCAAGGGAGGTTGAATCCTATGCTGTTGGAGATGAACCAGAGACGTCATCTGTTAACACAGAACAACGTCTCACTGTCGTTGAACAATCGCTGAAGGATATGCTTAACATGATGCAAAACATGCATCAGGTAATTTTGAACCAGCAAACTGCTCAACCGACGGTAGTAACACCAGCACCAGTAGCAGCGCAGACTCAAGATAGTCAAGGGGCTGAAATACCTTTGAATATTCAAGAACCTGCTGTTAATCAGAATTCTGCATCCCCAGATCCCATCATTTCAGAAGATGTACCACCTCCAGGGGGGGTCACGGTACATCCAACCACTACTCAATCAAATGTGCTTCCTCAAACCAGTGAAGCCATTCAAGCAGTGCGTGAACTTAAAGCACAGTTTGAAGTCTTGAGGCACAAGGATCAGCTCCAGAGGTTAGGGATCAAGCAACCTTATCCTCCTCATTGGAATGATGTACCATTTACACCGAAGTTCAAACCACAATCCATGGTTTTGTTCGATAGAAAAGCATCCCCCAGTCAATATATCAATTACTTTGATATTATGACTGTACACTTACAGAAAAATGATGCTCTCCTCACTCGAGTGTTCATCGGGTGCCTGACGGGTTCAGCTTATGACTGGTATCGTAGCTTACCCGACAACTCTATTTCGTCTTTTGACGAATTCAAAGCAATGTTCCTCTCCCGTTTCTATGAAGGAGGTATGGACATGAACATGTCCTCCTTAATAGAAATAAAACAAAAGGAGAAAGAAGATACTCGGACGTTCATCGAACGTTTCCGACAGGCTACTCTAAAGATGCCTCCCGGCATGCCAGATTCAGCATTGATTGACACATGCAAGATGAACCTGCGACCATCCATTGCTGTCTTTACAGGTTCCCAATTCACAGATTGGGCCTCGTTCATCATAGCAGCAGTTTCTGCCGAGACCAACGGTAGGTTGGCTCGAGAACACGGGATGATTTTCGCCTCAGAAGACAAAGGGAAGAAAAACAATCCTGGCAACAATCCTGGCAATCGTAATGTGAAGGAAAAGGATACTCTTATGGTTAATCTTTCCAAGAACAAAACGACACCGAGTAACCGGGAATCTTCTAGGCCAAAGGAAGAATACTCCTTCGACGAAAGTGATATCCCTGGGATATTTCAATGTCTAGTAAAAAGTGGTAAACTTCAGGTTCCTGAGCCAAAGAGGCCCAATGAAGTGAACCTGACTGACAATCCCAAGTATTGTATCTACCATAGATACATTAATCATCCTACCAGTGCCTGCTATGTCTTGAAGAACAAGATCCAAGAGCTGATAAATGGTGGTGCCATTGCTTTAACTAATGATGACCATACGGTGACAACCAATATGGTTTCTCTTCAGTTTAGGGATTTTCCTCCGCAGCAAATCCCAGACGGAATTATCCCAATTCCGAAGGCGATGATGAAGATCTTGAATATCCCGCCTGCCAGGAAAGAAAATACAGGATTATTGCCGCTCACATTGAGGAGTGGTGAAATCATGTGGGTACATCCCGACTTAGTGCCTGAGTTAGAAAATGAAGGTAAAACTTCAAAATCCAAGAAAGACAAGAAAGTCAAAACCTGCAACATGATTTCCCATGTTATTCCAGATCCTGATGATTCGGATTATCTATGGGATGGCCTTCCTCTTGAAGATAGAATGAAAGGACTAAATATCTGTCCTCCAAGTCTAGCTCCTCCCACCAAGCACAAGCTTACTCATCAGCAGTGGCTAGCCATGAATAGTATTCCTTTACACCGGGCACAATAAGTCTTTGCTGCTTATGAAAAAGCTCCAACAGGGATTTCTCCTCGGGTCCTGAATCCTGCTCCTCCCTTAGCTACAGAGACGCCTATGCCTCGTTCTCCTGTAGTTGCAGAGGTTCCTTCCTCTTCCCGTACCGAAATACCTGTTCAGAGTTCACTGCCTATCCATCTGTATAGCCAGCAATCTGTCTCTCTTATGAAGAAGATGGGTTATGACTTTCAAAAGGCAGAAGGGTTAAATCATGATAAAGGAATACATCTTCCTTTACAAATTCAAAATAAGAATTCTACTGCTGGACTGGGTTCTGAAGTTCCTCGTAACAACTCTCACAAGAAGAGGACTAAGAGAAGAAAGACTAAATCCTGTAATACGGTACTTTCTTCTCCTAAGTTCGAGGAAGGAACTTCTGTTGGTATGAATGATCCAGAACCACCATTGATTGCCAATCTTGGCAACTCTATACAGAAGTCGGATGACGGTCCGCTGTTGAGTAATCCGAAGCCTGGCAATCAGATTGTAAATGATGTAAATATTGCTCGTCTCCTTGACATTAATGAAGATTCCCTTTTCGAGTATATGGCTGTCAAATTTATTAAGAAAATGACTTTATTTCTGATAATCAAAGTCATCAATATAAAGACAACATAGATTCTTCATGTGATGAATCTAGACAGATATTCTCAGTCAATATGGTCCAAACCGATGATGAATCAGAGCCATTCAAAAATGATCCTTGGGCTCAACAGATGGATACTCAATGGGAACTTCGTTTTGAACAGCGACAGCCACCTACAGAAGATGAAGTTATCCAAATCGATGTTGGAAATGGAATTACGCCCAAACCAATATTCATCAGTAAGAATCTTTCTGAAGATGAAAAGGAAGAGTTGATAAAACTTATTAAAGATTATATTGACATCTTTGCATGGAGTTATGAGGATATGCCAGGGTTAGATCCTCAAGTTGCTACTCATAAACTCAATATCTTGCCTAATGTCAAGCCTGTAAAACAACAGCAATGGCGCTTTAGTCCAGATATGATGGATGCAATCGAAGCAGAAGTCAAAAAGCTGATCACTTGCGGCTTCGTTCGGGAAGAACAACACCCTGATTGGGTGGCCAATATTGTTCCTGTTATGAAGAAGAATGGAAAAGTCCGAGTTTGCATAGATTACCGAGATCTTAATACAGCTTGTCCAAAGGATGAATTTCCACTTCTTATCACTGATGTCATGATAGACAATACATGCGGTTTTGAACGTATGTCTTTCATGGACGGATTCTCAGGATACAATCAAATCAAGATGCATCCGGAAGATGAAAAGCATACAGCTTTTCGAACACCCTTTGGGGTTTTCTGCTATACTGTTATGCCATTTGGTCTTAAGAATGCCGGTGCCACATATCAACGGGCTATGAACAATATCTTTCAAGAACATCTACAAAAAATAGTTGAATGCTACGTAGATGACATTGCTGTTAAAAGTCGGTCAAAGAACGATCACATTCAAGACTTGAAGACAGTATTTGAACTGATGCGTCAGCATCAATTGAAAATGAATCCTACTAAGTCCTTTTTGGGGGTTTCCAGTGGCAAGTTTTTAGGATTTGTCATCACCTCTCAGGGTATTCATGTTGATCCTGATAAGGTTAAAGCAATTCTTGAAATGTGTCCTCCTTGAAATTTGAGAGAACTCCGTGGCTTCCAGGGCCGTATCGCTTATATCAGAAGGTTTATATCTAATCTTTCTGGAAGATGTCAACCTTTCTTCCGTCTATTAAAGAAAGGAGTATCTTTCGTCTGGGATGAAGTATGTCAAAAGGCCTTCAATGACATTAAATAATATCTTATAAACCCACCTGTTCTGGTACCTCCGGTGATAGGAAGACCGTTTTTGCTATATGTTCGAGCCTTGGATCATTCTCTTGGTGCTCTTCTGGCGCAAAAAAATGATATAGGTCATGAACAAGCAATATACTATCTGAGCAGAATGATGGTAGGGGCTGAACACAGATATACTCCTGTGGAGAAAGAATGTCTAGCTTTAGTTTTTGCCGTTCAAAAGACAAGGCATTATGTCACTAGACAGACCATTCATGTCATCTCCAGAATAAATCCCATTCGGGTATTGATGAGGAAACCGAGCATTCTTAATTCCAGGTTAGCTACCTGGGCGATGTTGCTCACTCCTTATGACATGGTCTATGTGCCTCAAAAATTAGTAAAGGGCCAAGCATTAGCTGATTTCTTAGCTGCTCATCCTGTACCTGAAACTTCAAAGTTATACGAAGACATTCCAGACGAAGTTGTGGATTGCAACATGACTTTGAAGAACGACGTATGGCAATTATATTTTGATGGAGCATCACGAGTCGGACCTAAAAGCAATATTGTCTCTGGGGTAGGAATCGTATTGGTTTCCCCTGACAAAATGGTCATATACCGCGCCTATTCTCTTAATGAGCCATGCTCTAACAATGTGGCGGAATATAATGCCCTGTTGATTGGTCTCCAAGTAGCAAAACAATTGGATATTGAATTCCTAGAAGCTTATGGAGATTCTCAATTGATCGTCAATCAAGTTAGAGGGATTTATGAAGCCAGAAATCCTGATCTCATCCCTTATCATCAGGTGGTAATCGAGTTGGTCCTTTCATTCAAAGGATTCTTCATTGAATTTGTGCCACGTTCTCAGAATGTAGAAGCTGATGCTCTTGCCAGCTTAGCTGCAGACTTGGCTGTCCCAATCCGAAGGCAAAATACGATTACTTTGCTAGACCGAGACTTGTTCTGTGTGAAGAGTAATCTACATATCGAACAAAGTTATGTTACAGAGGCAAGTTCTCAGCAGAAAGATTGGAGAACTCCATTCATTGATTATGCAGTCCATGGAATTCTGCCTGAAGATCCTAAAGAAGCTGCGTCAATTAAGAGACGGTCGTTTCGATTCTATTATGATTCATCTTTACATATGCTATATCGTCGTTCATATGACGGGCTCCTACTGCGTTGCCTCTCAGAAAGCGAAGCTAAACAAATACTACGTGAGGCTCATGATGGTGTCTGTGGTGCTCATCAACCAGGTCCAAAGTTACAAGATCGCATTCGAAGAATGGGGTATTATTGGCCCTCTATGATAGCAGATGCTGTAGACTATGCCAGAAGATGCAAAGCATGCCAAATTCACGCAGACTTTATTCATCAACCTTCTGAATTTCTACATCCTACAGCAGCCTCCTGGCCTTTTGAAGCTTGGGGTATGGATATCATTGGTCCGATAAACCCTCCTTCTGTCAAAGGACATCGATTTATACTAGCTATAACCGATTACTTTTCAAAGTGGGCAGAAGCAGTTCCCCTTGTCGAAGTAAAAACGTCTAATGTGGTCAGCTTCATTAAACATCATGTCATTTATCGTTTCGGGATTCCTCGACGAATATTCCATGACAATGGACCACAATTTGCCAGTCAGGCATTTTATCGGTTCTGTGACAAGAACCAAATTCAAAATCTGGCTTCCACAGCTTACAACCCGGCTGCTAACGGTTTGGCAGAAGCCTTCAACAAAACGATCATCAAACTTCTCAAAAAGTTTGTCTCTTCTAATAAAAGAGATTGGAATGAAAAGCTTGGAGAATGTTTATGGGTATATCGAACAACAGTCCGGACTCCTACTGGTTTTACACCATTTTTACTGGTTTATGGATGTGAAGCTGTCCTTCCATTGGAAATCCAGATCCCTTCTCTTCGAATCGCTATTGCTAATGAGCTAACTACAGAGAATAATGATCGTTTACGCCTCCAAGAACTTGAGGGATTGGATGAGAGGCGTCTTCAAGCACAACAGCATATTGAGTTATATCAAGCCCGTATATCTCGAACTTTCAATCACAAAGTCAAGGAGAGGGTATTCAAAATTGGCGTGTGTTGGCTGTCCGAAGGCCAATGGTGATGACTCACAAGAGCAAAGGAAAGTTCCAAGCAAAATGGGAAGGCCCGTATGCGATTGAGTCCGTATTCTCTAATGGTGCTTACCGGTTGTCAAAACCCAATAGAGATCTACTCATGCTGCCGATCAATGGCAAATTTCTCAAGAAATACTACGTATAAAAAGAGAAGACGGGACAAAAAAATAAAATTTCTTTTATTATTTTCGTTCAAAAAAATAAAAAAAATTAAGGACGAGGGCCACTCCCTTCCTTATTGAATACGTAGTCAGCCAATGCAGAGAAGGCATCGTTTTCCGAACCCGTAAAAAATTGACAGACAGCCATCTTCAATGCCTCTTCTTCAAGAGTTTTCCCTGGCCCTACCAGGAAAGCAAGAATGTCTTGGAGAGGCTCGGGTGTAGAAGAACTGATGCCTACTTCGGTCGGAACCGTCACTATCGGCTCAGCAGGGATTGCCCCGACGATATCCTCAACCTTCATGAAAACTTCATTCTCTTGCTGCGCGTCCTCAGAAGACATTCTCAATTGAGAAGCGGAAACGAAAATGAAAAGATGACAGAGGGTTCTCGCCTATTTATAGAAGAGGATCATCAATGAACCGATTTTAAAAAAAAAATTGAAAACGACTTTTCATTTCCGAAAAGATCCGTTTGTTCACACTTCTAGGTTCATCCATTTAATGATGGGACTGAATCGTCCTTTTTCTTTCCCGAGAAATACATTGATTCGTCCGCCTTATGCGCTCATGCCATTTGTCTTCTTATTCCCCCAGCTACCAAGGTTTGGTTAAGCTGACTTCTTATTTCATGAGAGAGGGATTCTAAATCTTCTACCAATTTAAAAAGAGAGTAGGATTCATTATTTATCATGTTTTTATAACCTCTGGATAAATACTGAATTTACCTACTTTTTTATCTATCATTTTTCATTTGACCTCTGAATAGAAATTAATCTAATTTTCTTTTGAGTTCCCATACACTGTCATGTCCATATTACCTCTGATAGTATTATGGACTCAAAATCAGAAAAGAAGATTTCATTATCTATCATGTCCATATTTCATCCAGATAGATACAAATCATTGAAGAATTATCATTTTCACTCTCATATCATCATGAAAGTATATTACATTTTCTTAGACTTTCTTACAAATCATAATGGAAATCTATTCACAATCTTAGATTTTCATTCTATACCGCCACAATAAAGATCTATCTTCTTATTTGGATCTTCTCCGTCGGACCTTCTCCGTCAGGTTCGTTGTTGGTGGCATTTCCTGACTGTCTGAGTCCCAGTCACGACCAGATCAGCAGGAAACAAACTCTGGTCTCCTCTCTCAGACGAGAGGAGAACCACAGAGTATGGCAGCCCGAAGGCGTAGTGCTGCCAATACAATTGGTGGATTGAGGGTAACCTCTCAAGGAAGATAGGAATGTATTCCATATTGGGATACAATTCCTAGTTCTGCCGTGAAAGGAACTCTACTACCCGATTCCTCGGGGTAGAGTTGACTCCACCGTCCAACTCTCCGTGTATAAAGGCTCTCCCTACCAACGGAGGAAGACCCTTCTATCGCACGAAGAGTTCTGAGTTTGATTTGCGCGTCAAAAGCGCATGAGCTCCCTGATGTTGATGTCAGAAGAACGCTCTCCACTGTGTCGAAGTCGCCAATGCTAGTTCTAAAAAAGCTCTTTGGCCAAGCTTCTGCTGAAAACAAAAGAAGTGTCATCAAATGCGTATCGAACGCTAAGACAGATGGCGAAGGCTTTTACGCCAGTACTCTACAAAGCTTTTTTTACGCCAGTGCTCTACAAGGTTTTTTTTTACGCCAGCATTTCACAAGGTTTTTACGCCGGTGCTCTACAAAGCTTTTTACGCCAGTGCTCTACGAAGCTCTTCGATGTCGGTGCTTTATAAAATTTTTACGCCGTTTGCTTCAGCAAGGCCCTATGCTCGTAAAATAGATGTTCTTCGAATACAAAAAATTCGAAGACAGACATTTGCTTACGGTTGAACTTACCACTCAATTCGAAGGGTTTGGCTCCAATAGCGGTTGAATCTGCGTCTAAAGATTGGGCATACAAAGGAACGCCGTCGGAAAGCTCCGCTATCATCATTTCGTGAAGGACAAATACCACAGAAAGCTATCTTCAGATGAGTACGAGAGTATATGAAGTATTTCGACTATTTATAGAGATTGAAGACTCTGTTGGGGTAAGTCTATTTTTGGGAGGAGATCCTATTTTAAAGCTCCTGTAACCACAAGACAGTGCCACGTGTTGGTTTGTTTCTCGGGAATTAACAAATCACAGAAGCAGTCAACAGAAGCACATAGATGAGATAAAAACTTCAGAGATTTTATTTTTGGGAGCGGATCCCTACAGATAAAAGTCGCAATACATAGAATACTATCATTCTTTTTCGTTGGGTTGGCGAAGGGATGCACCCAACTCACATATATTGCGAATCCCAGAGCGACGCATCAGACGAAGGAACGCTTCTGCGTCACCCGGTCCCTCGTATGCTCTCGAAGGACCACCATCGATACGACTAAAGACTGCTGGGGTCAGCCCAAAGCTTTTTAGAAGATTTTGCGCTCGCTCATCCTCTATCTTGAAGTTAAGCCTAGTGACCGAGGCACCCTCTACAGTTGGTTCTTTCTTTGGCGCCATATCAACTATGGGGATGAATGTGGAGAGTAAGGAATTTGTCCTTATTTATACAAATTAAAATAACTCTTCATATTCCTCATGGAAAATCGCTCACTCGGGAAGACGAAGATACATTTGAAAGTTACGAAGAGGAAAATTTATTGTGATGGTTAAGAGTTGACCGACACTATTCTTCTTCTTGAATTTTGTGCTGACTGTTGGATATCCCCGCTCTTACGCGGTCGACTGTTGCGTATCCCGGATTTTGCGCTCAGCAAATCTCAACTTTTACGCTTCTGTTCAAAGTGTTTCAAATTTTGGAGACATTTGAAAACTTTGAAGGGGGTCTTGTAGGAGCGTAAAAAGTGCTTCCAAGAAAGAATCATTTCATTCATAAGTAGACTGCTTTACGCCTAATACAGCAGGTAATCTCTTTACGCCCGAGACAAGACTAGTCACTTTACGCTCAAGCAAATTGGTCGTTTTACGCTGGGTCTATACTAGTGGTTTTACGCCAAAGACAGAGCAGCCGCTTTCACGCTGGACAAAAGCTATCAAATCTTGCATTTAATGCAGATTTTGACATGAAGATATCAATGATGGCATTTACCACAGAATTCAACGGAATTTGTCTTATACAAAGACCATGGTTGTCGTTTGTGGAGATCGAGCTACTTTACGCTCACTGAAAGGTTTCTTTTACGTACGGAGCTTTACATGAGTCCTTACGCTCATTAAAAAGCAATGTGTGCGTGGAGTTTATTTGAGCTATTTTACGCTCAAGGTTATACAACCGCTTTACGCTGGAAACCTATGACAGAGCTAGTTTACGCTCATCTTTTTACGCCCTATTTGTTCTGGCCAGTCCAGAACGTGGTGTGCCTACGTGGTCTTCATGCCACACATTTCGTGGAACGTGTGTACGTGCATCCTATTCTTACTGAAATGATGGGACACGTGTCAGCACATACAGAGGATGACTCTGATCGTGGATGGCGGTTATCGAGCGTAAAGACATAATTTGGTGCTCCTTTACGTACGGAAGCCCGAGTCTATAAAAAGACTCATTTTTTCATACAAAGGACAGACACAGAGAGACAGGAGAGAATACAGAGATCAGAGCTTCGAGATTTTGATCCTCTAGAGCATTCTTTTTCAACTTTTCTTCCAAGAACAGAGTGAAGCAAAGCAGGAAAGCATTCGGCCTCGCCATCAGTGCCCAAGTGCGTCGATACCTTTCTGTTGCGTTAGTTCTTCCAAGTTGTTCTACTTCAAGCAGCGATCTTCATCATCATTATATGGTCCAAGGAACAAAGTGATCATTTACGAATCAGACTTCCATAGCAATACTTTCCCAGAATCAAAAAGTTGTACTTCTTGTACTCTTTCTCGTTTTATTTTCAAAATCCCAATCCCTCCGAAAGGCATTTTGTTAATCGAAACAGGCATCCACTCCATCAGCACCACTGCAAAAGTCAACTCGTCCAAAGAAGAGTATTCTTTCGACGAAGATGATACGTTAAGCATCTTCGATTGCTTGATCAAAAGCAATAAGCTTCAGCTTCCAGAGGTAAAGCGACCGAAAGAAGTTGGTAAAAATGATCACCCTAAATACTGTGTTTATCACAGATTCATAGGGCATCCAACCAGAGCATGTTATGTGCTCAAGGGCAAAATCCAAGAGTTGGTCAACTCTGGAGCAATTACTCTACAGCAGGACAAGAAAACAGTGACTGCTAATGTGGTTCCTCTCCAATTTGGTGATTTTCCACCACAACTCGTACAAGATGGTGATGTCCCTATTCCAAGGACTACTCTGGAAATTGTGAATATCCCGCCTCCTCAAAATGAGGGTCTTGTTCCGATGTCAACTGACAGAGGAGAGATTATGTGGATTCATCCAGATCTGGTGGCAGGATTTGAAACGCCTTCCTCTTCTAAGCAAAAGAAGCATTCCAAGTCTAAATCGAAGCATTGCAATATGGTATCCTTTGAACCATTAACAGAAAAAAAAAATCCTAATGGGCACTAGATATGGGAAACCCTATCTTCGGGAGTATTCCGAAAATCAAGGGAACCCTGCTCCATCCACGGATGTTCTTCCTCCATCCTTTTCTCCTGCTGAAGATACACCGTCTGCATCTGTGCCAGTGGTCGAACCACCTCCTCCTAAACCAACATCAGCAGATAAGGAAAAGCAACCTGTTCGCTTTGATAAAGCATTAAAGAAGTCATCATCTCTTGGACTTGAAAAGCCTTACAATTTTGACATATTGGCTCAATTGGCCAATACTCCAGCAAGATTGTCAATCTTTGAACTTTTACGTCTCTCAAAAGAAACTCGTGAGACGTTAAGTGAAGCTTTGATGCAGGCTGACGCTTGTTTTACTTTTCTCAAAAAGCCCGAAAAGGAGCCAGTCAGCTGTGCACATTGTCATAGTGTATTTGAATTAATGCCCAATATCACTTTTACACAAGATAACATGTTATTAGAAGACAATCGTCATGATCGTCCTCTCTATTTCACGGGATATGCGGACACCATGAAAGTCGACCGTATTCTGATTGATCCCGAGTCTGCACTTAGCATCATGCCAAAGTCCTTATTAGACGCTTTGAAAATCCTAGTACATAATCTTTCTACAACTATTACTACCATCCTGGGATTCAATCAAGGAAGAAGTGAACCTTTGGGGAAGATATACCTAAAACTTTAAATTGGCAATCTTCGTACAAAAGTAACTTTCTATGTTATTGAAAATCATGGCTCATACAATGCTTTGTTGGGAAGACCATTCCTCTATGAACACAATATTGTACCCTCTACACTCCACCAATGTTTCAAATAAGTGGATGGTAATGGAGAAGTCCAAAAAGAGGTTACAGATCTGAATCCTTTCAAAGGAGTTGAAGCATATTGCAACGATTCTTGTATGTACAAAGAGGAATTCATGAAGGTGGTACTAGCAATGGACATAGATGAAGAATAGAAGAGTATACCTAATGATACTCTGGTGATTCCAGTCAAAGGGCGTACCTCTTGTCCTCAGTCTTCCCAACCACTGACTATCTATCTACCTTCCCATGAGAAGCTACCTAAAGGTGATAATCAGGGACAAAGGGAGTTCACCTCTTCTGAGCCGCTTGTAATCGATCTTCATCGCAAGAAGCTTCCTCCTCCTTCTCGTTCTTCTTCTCCCCCTCTTGTCATCAATCTGTCTAAGCCTGCTAAGGCTAAAGTTCCTGTTGTAAATGATGGTATAAAGATCAATAAAGCATCTCCTTTGTAGTATACTAATGTCTTTTACTATACTCAGTGTTATCTGGATATGCTAGATAGCTTTAAACCACTTGCAATAGAAGTTGTATCATCTCGATGAAATATGGTATCACAGGATTCAATACAAGAGTCGTACTTCTTAGTACCGTCTCGAAAGAAAGATGAAAAGCCTATATTCTTCAACAAAAAAGAAGAACCAAAAATCATGCTCTATAATAATAATAGAGATGATACAGGAAGACTACAATTACGACGCTATAGTCCACAATCTAAAGCCATCATCTGTAAAATGGGCTATGATTTCAGAACAGGTCTCAACAATGGTAAAGGAAGGCGAGCCCCTCTTCATATTGCTGTTCCAAGAGGAAAATCACAACAATACCATAGTAAAACGAAACGAGGACTCGGTTATATGTCACCACTTCCAACTCCAGAACCTTCTGAATCTGATGAAGAAGAACGTTCAAACTCTTCTGATTCTATCTCGTAGGATTCTGATACCAGCATCGGTCATATTCATAAGGCAATAGTATCTTCTAACATGGTGTCCGCCGAATTCTCAGAAGATGATGAAAATGACATTGAAGAAGTTACTGAAATGGACCCTTAGGCACAAAGGATGGACAATCAGTAGGAACTTTATTTTGAACAACGAGAACCACCTACTGAAGATCAACTGGTCCAAATCGATATTGGAGAGAAAGGTGTATCACGACCAATCTTCATCAGCAAGAATCTCCCAGAAGATGATAAACAAAAATTAATTCACCTTATTCGTGAATACATTGGCGTCTTCTCCTGGAGTTACGAAGATATGCCGGAATTAGATCCTCAAATTACAACTCACAAGCTTAACATCTTGTCGAATGTCAAATCGGTCAAACAATAATAACGGCGATTCAAGCCTGAAATGATGGATACAATTGATGATGAAGTCAAAAAGCTTATAGCTTGTGGCTTTATCAGAGAAGAACAACATCCTGACTAGGTCGCCAATGTCGTCCCTGTCCAGAGAAAGACCAAAAAAGTTCGAGTTTGCATAGACTTTGGGATCTCAATGATGCTTGCCCCAAAGACGAATTCCCTCTCCCAATTACTGATGTTATGATCGACAATACATGTGGATTCGAACAAATTTCTTTATGGATGAATTTTCTGGATATAATCAAATTCGGATGGATCCTGAAGATGAAAAACATACTTTATTTCGTACTCTTCGGGTGTGTGCTGTTATACGGTCATACCGTTTGGTCTTAAGAACGCAGGTGCAACTTACCAGCGGGCTATGAGCACTATCTTTCGAGATCATTTACGAAAGACTGTCGAATGCTATGTTGACGACATTGCTATCAAAAGTCGTCTCAAAGAAGATCATATTCAAGATTTAAGAACTATCTTCAATCTAATACGCCAGCATCAACTCAAAATGAACCCCACCAAGTCTTTCTTGGGTGTCTCTGGTGGTAAGTTTTTCGGCTTCGTCATTACCTCTAAGGGTATACACGTTGATCCCGCGAAGATCAAAGCCATTCAAGAGATGCGTCCTCCACGCAACCTAAAAGAGTTACGAGGATTCCAAGGTCGACTTGCGTATATCAGGCGGTTCATTTCAAATTTATCTGGACGTTGCAGACCATTTACTCAATTAATGAAGAAAGGTGTATCTTTCGTTTGGATAGAAGAATGTCAACGAGCATTTGATGACATAAAGCGGTATTTAATGAGTCCACCGGTTCTTGTACCACCGATCTCAGGAATACCTTTTTTAATGTTTGTCCGAGCAATGGATCATTTATTGGGAGCTTTGTTGGCTCAGAAGAACAAGGAAGGTCATGAACAAGCCATCTACTATCTCAGCCGAACTATGATTGGAGCTGAACATCGTTATAGTCCAGTGGAGAAGGAATGTTTAGCCTTAATGTTTGCTGTTCAGAAGACAAGACATTACATCATATGCCAAACTATTCATGTCATATCTCGGGTCAATCCTCTTCGAGTTTTAATGAAGTAGCCAAGCACACTCAATTCTAGACTTGTCACATGGGCCATATTGCTAGCACAAAATGATATGGTTTATGTTTCTCAAAAGTCTGTGAAAGGCCAAGTACTTGTTGACTTCTTAGCAGCTCATCCTGTCCCTGAGACATCTAAACTCTATGATGAGATTCCGGACGAAATATTGGAATCAAATATGATCTCAGAAGAATTTTCTACTTGGAGGTTGTTCTTTGATGGAGCTTCTAGAATTCGACCTGGAGGTACTCTTATTGCTGGAGTAGGAATTGTTCTTGTTTCACCCGGTGGATTAACTATTCAAAGGGCCTATTTTTTAGACGAATCATGCTTTAACAATGTAGCAGAATACAATGCCTTGCTCATTGGACTTCAATTAGCCAAACAATTGAATATTGAATATCTCGAAGTATATGGTGACTCTAAGCTGATTGTTAATCAGGTTAGAGGCATATATAAAGTCCAACATCAAGATTTGGTACCATACCATGAAGCAGCAGCCAGAATAGCTTCTTCATTCAAAGGATTCTTCATCGAACATGTACGTCGCGCATGTAATACAGAAGCTGATGCTTTAGCTAACCTAGCTGCAGTATTGGCAGTTCCAGTCAAAAGACAACAGATGGTTGTTATTAATAATAGAGAACTATTCTGTGTTGAAAACAATCATAACATTGAATTCAGCAACCTAATTGAAGTCAATGTCCTTAGCGAGGATTGGAGAGTACCTTTCATTGATTTTGCAGTACATGACATATTGCTAGAAGATCCTAAAGAAGCTACAAGTATCCGCCGTCGATCACTTCGATTCTATTATAATCATACTACTAAACTCTCTATCGAAGAACTTTTGATGGATTACTCTTGAGGTGTCTAGCTGGTGATGAAGCAAAGTAGATATTACGTGAAGCTCATGATGGTGTTTGTGGAGCACATCAACCTGGTCTTAAACTACAGGCGTATCCGACGTATGGGCTACTACTGGCCTTCTATGATATCAGATGCTATTGATTATGCAAGGAAATGTCGTGCGTGTCAAATTCATACAGGTTTCATTCACCAACCGTCGGAATTTCTTCATCCAACTGCAGCCTCATAGCCTTTTGAAGCTTGGGGCATGGATATAATTGGCCCTATCAATCCTCCTTTATCTAAAGGACATCGGTTCATCTTAGCCATAACCGACTATTTTTCCAAGTGGCAGAAGCTATACCTTTGGCTGATGTAAAAACTAGTAGCGTTATCAACTTCATCAAACATCATGTGATATATAGATTTGGTGTCCCTCGCCGAATCATTCATGATAATGGGCCATAATTCATCAGCCAGATGTTTTATAGATTCTGTGATGACAACAGAATCAATAATGTTGCCTCAACAGCCTATAATCCTGTGGCTAACGGGTTGGCTGAAGCATTCAACAAGACCATTATCAAACTCCTCAAAAAGTTTGTCTCTATCAACAAACGTAATTGGAGTGATAAACTTGGAGAATATCTATGGGCATATGGCACTACTGGCCGTAACCCCACAGGTTGTACACCTTTTTCTCTGGTGTATGGATATGAAGCGATACTACCTTTGGAGATTCAAATTCCATCATTGAGGATCGCTATTGCTAATGAGCTTACTACAGACAATAATGATCGTCTTCGGCTTCAGGAATTGGAGGCACTCGATAAGAAAAGGTTATTGGCTCAACAACACATTGAAATTTATCAGGCACAGATTTCAAAAGCTTTCAATCGCAAAGTCAGAGTGCGAACATTTCAAGAAGGCGAGTTGGTTCTTACAGTCAGACGTCCTATGACTATGACACATATGAGCAAAGGCAAGTTTGAGGCAAAATGGAAAGGACCGTATGTGATAATAAAGTCTTCTCTAATGGAGCCTATCAATTAACAGATATGGACGGCAGAGTTGCTATGATGCCCATCAATGGCAAATTTCTCAAGAAATATTATGTATAAAGAAAAATGTACTTTATTTCAGAGACATGATGTAAATAAAAGTTCATTTTTTATTCAAAAGCAGAATTGAATTACATAATATTAAGGATGGGGAGGAGGCCCTGATCCTTCATGATTAAATACATAGTTCGCCAAACGTTCAAGCATCTCATTGCCAGAACTCACGAAAAACTCGCAAGCAGCCATCCTAAATGCTTCTTCTTCGGCAGTCTTTCCGGGTTCCACTAACTTTCAAATCCTGTCCTAGCGCAAGAGGAACAGTTGAGCCTTTGCCTCTTTCTTTCCGAGAAGGCACAAGAGGCTCAGTAGGGAGTATCTCGGTTTTCTTCTTTGATCTTCGAAGCATGTAAATCTTTGGAAGACATTTTCATACAGAAAGGAAAGAGATTGGCAATATCTACAAAAGTTTTGTTCTATTTATAGGCAAAACAACTAGGTAATCGGCTTCGAGAACTGATGCAACTTTTGGAAAGAAGCACAACTATTTGTTCATTTCTAACGATTCATTCATAACCGACCATTCATTATCCCTTTTCCGAAACTGACGTGACTATTCACTCATTTATTTTTTCTTCGAGAGTCTAAAAGGCCATTCATTCATTCAATATTTTTTCCTCGGAAATCGAAGTGAATAATCACTCATTTATTTATCATAATGAGAATCCATGTCTCTAAATTTCAAATAGCCACGTCAAACAACTTGCCATATTCGCATTCTCTCTGCATTCTGCTATCTATGTCAGCATATCAAAAATCTTTGAATTATAAAAAAAGAATAATGAGACAATCATTTCTTTATTTCTTCTTTAAAAACAAAGATACATCATGATAAAAATCAATTACAACTTTGTTTTTCATTCTAATGAAGGTCTATTACATCTTTGGATCTTCCCATTGATAAATGAAGGTCTATTACATCTTTGGATCTTCTTATTTGTTGGTGGCAATTTCTTGTCGTCTCGGCCTGAAACAACGAGCCAGATAATAGAATTCACTCTAGTCTTCTCTCTCAGAAAGACGAGAGGAGAACTCCAGAGTGCAGCAGCCCAAAGATGAGCTGCTGTCAATACAACTGGTGGAAGGAGAAAACCCGCCAAGAGAACTAGGAACGAGATCACCCTTGTGATACAATTCCTAATTCGGTCACTCCACCATCCAACTCTCATGTATAAAGGCTCTTCCTACCATCTGAGGAAGACCCTTCTTACATGAAGAGTCCTGACCTGTCTGATTTGAGTGTCAGAACCATATGAGCTGCCTGATGTAGTGTCAAAAGAATGTTCCCTGCAACATCTAAATCACCAATACGAGTTCTGAAGAAGCTCGCTAACCAAGTCCATGTAAATGTCAATAGAATAGGAGAAGTTAGCAGAAATCTATCAGTCAGCAGTACGCACCAACAAACTGGCGTACATCAGTATGTGCCTATAAACTGGCGCACATCAGTATGCGCCTACAAACAGGCACACATCAGTATGCGCCTACAAACTGGTGCACATCAGTATGCGCCTACAAATAGGCGCACATCAGCAATACGCCTACGAATAAGCGCATATTAGCACTAAACCTGATCAAACAGGGCGTATGACAGCAATATGTGGCTCTAATCAGAGCTAAAAAATTTGACATAGTGTGCGCCTATTTTGAGAAATAGTTACCGCAGACTTACTAGTTTTTGAAGACACAACATGCAAACAAATAGTGTCAGAATGAAGTAGCGCAAGTGAAGCCTTGTGGGAAGACATGTTGGAGAGAGTATGAATTATTCTTTCATTTCTAGATGTCCTTTTAAAGAGGTTAAAGATGAGGTGGGGCATTGTTCTAGGATTCTATTCTAGGAAAGAACTGAAATAAGATCTAAAGTGTGTAACGGCTGCCACGTATTCCTCAAAAGAAAACAGTAAAATGAAGAATCAGCTAAAAGAATATGTCCATGAGCACCATTTGAAGTTACGCCACACAATATCAGAAATTTTAAAAATTTTATTTGCATAAAGATGGTGGACCCCTACAACCAAGGACATGAGAGCAAAATAACAAAAGTTGTTCTCATTAAGAAAAGAACATTATTTTTGCCTTTGCCTTCATCAGTCTGACGAAGGGCGGCGTCCAACTCTTGCATGGTACAGATCCGAGCGACGCATCATGTTGAGAAATCCTGCTGAATTGGCGTGCTCCTCAGAGGATGATCCACCACTCGAGCGATTGAAGACTGGCGGAGTTAAACCGAAACAGTTCAGAAAGTTTACTGTCCTCAAAGCTGGGTCAGCCTCGAACAAAATGTGCAATATCTTATCTCGCTTTAGGAGACTTGGTTGTGGTGTCAGCATTGGTCTCCATCTTTTTCTTCTTGGAAACTATTGAAGAACAGAAGTGAAGACCAAAGTACGGAGATCAACTACATATATAGCAACAAATTGACTCTTCATATTCCTCATGGGAAACTGAAATCAATAAAACTCCGGAAGACGAAGAGAAGATTGAATATTTTCGAGAAAGGTATTAATCATGATGACCGAGCATGAGACCGGCGCAACCTGACTTAGTCAAACATTTATAAATTCAAAGTATTCCAAAACTTTGCAATGTCTTTAAGTTTTGAAAATTTTGAAGGGGATCTTATAGAGCCTAAAAATCAAGTTGTGCCTTCAATTACTGATCAGTGATCAAGTTGCACCCAAAAATTAAGTTGCGCCACTGATATGAAGCAGACTGCGCCACCGATCAGATTGTGCCTGATATCAGACTGCACCCAATCTTTTTGTGCCAAAGCCTACGTGGCATCTGACACTTAATGGTCATCATTACCTGACCATACTGACGACTGATACAACAGAAAACGAGGAAAATATCTTCGAATCCTGTGAATTGTGCCGCTCAAGGAAAAGTTGGTGGACAGCTATCTTGTACACTTCGTGAGTTGCACCCAAGCGCAATCTAAACAAAATCCTTAGTTGCGCATGTGCACAACCTGAACGACTTTGGATCAGAAGCTGCCACGTGTGTAGGCGCCGCTCAAATCAAGTGCAGTTTGACTTGTTGACTGAAGCTCGCACAACCTGATAAAGTTGAGACAATTTACATTCTAAAGCAGGATGACGTGGCGCACATGCCACTAATCTCTCAAGACATGTCTACTATCTTACACGACCATGCGTATCTCAATCATACGATGCCATAAATACAGTTAGTACACGATTGACAACTGAATGAAAGTTGGCACAACAGAAGGTTGGCGCAATCTAGTATGGTACAATCCAGCCCCGCGCACATCAGAATAACTGCTAAAACAGTTATTTTCTGAACTCTATAAATAGAGTTTCCAATCATCATCGAAAAAGGGAGAAACTCTTGCAAAATTGCTGCTGCATTCTCCAGAGGCTACAGTCTTCAAGTTCACATAGTCCAAGGGATAAAGTGATCGTCTTCTGATCAGATTCCTAAAGTTGTACTTCCCCAGAATTCATTGTACTTTGTACTCTTTTATAAGTTTGGAATAAAACAAATTATTTTGTTTTTGCAAACATTAGATATGTAAACCCCCTAAAAATCTAGGAATTTTTTATTTATTTATCGATATTTTTATTTATTTGGTTAATTTTAATATTTACCTGATACTTGATTACTTTATATGTGTGAAGTGTACGTATATTTTATAGGTTGAGAAATTATTTTTTTGCTAAAAATATATTTTTACTTAAGAAGTTATTTAAAATAATTCTTGAATTTTAGGACTTTTAGGACTTTCTTATGAATTTATTGGATTTCTTTTACCTAATATTTATTTTATATTATATATATATATATATATATATATATATATATATATATATATTAAAAATAAGAAAAAAATTTGAGCGACAATGTTCCTTGGAACAATACCCTCCAAATGCAGACCCGAGCCCCCCTACTATATATACATTTATATATCATAAAAAAACCCTAGCCACCCTCAAGCCCCGTGCACGTGATGCCACCCGTCGCTGGCGACCTCGGCTGCGTCGGAGTTGCGCGCAGCAGCACCGCAACGGCAACACGGCAGCAGCAGTAATGCAGAGCATGAGCAAACTTAGCGAAGCCAACTTTGAGGTAATTTTTCTCCCTCATCGTTTGGTCGTTTTTCGATATATAAAATTGTACCTTTAGACAACCTAATGACCTACCAATCCTTCAAGTGTTTTTTATTAATTTACGATGTACGTGAAGAAAATCGAGTTCCAAAATCAAGAAAAATTACAATTTCCTGGGCACAGAAAATGTCCCAAAGTGCTATTTTGGAAGTCATTTTCGGAACGAATATCAAGGAATTCGAAAATCTACCTGAAACGACTTGTAGACAACTTTTATAAGATCAAAACCTTATTTAGTTTTAATTTAAGTTTATTTTTTTGTATATTCAGTTCCAAATCGGCAAAAAAATAGTTTATAAAAATCAAGATTTCTTCGATACGGAGTCCTTTCCGACAAATCAGACAACTTGGTCGCGAACCATTGCATCGAAAGGTGCGTATGGACTTCGAACACGTGTGGGATTTGACAGAACTCGTATTGGTTGCGTTTGCACGACGAATTTGAGGCGTATCCATAAAAAACCACCGTATCGGTGATTTTGTAAATCAATCCATCACTTCGTGCACGCTGGTCACATCACGATGAAACTTGCACATGTAAGCCCCCTGATTTTTGATAATATTTTTAATTATTTTAATATGAATATTTAATATTAAATTATATTTTAAAGTCAATAATGACTATAGTAGTACTTTAACTTAGCTTTGATTTTTGAAGCACAATAATTATCAATTTCTCAAATCTAATTTCATATTTGAATTCTAGACAAGTTCACCATCGGTTTGATATATCATGTCCCATCCAAATATGTTCCCTTGTACTATATTTTTTATGTACAAATTTAGGGATAAAATAATCATTTTAGTCTCTACAGTAAAATTTGACTAGTTTTCCAAATAGCAATTAAGGCCCAACTCCGATCCAAATCATTTGACCCAATATATGGTTTTCACCCATTTCGAGCATACGCACATGCCAATTGTGTCACTCAATTAAGTTCTCATGTGCTAATTATTTTTTAAATAGCACATAAGGCCCATATAGTGTAATTTCGGTATCAGAATCAATTAGAATTATTTTTGGGACCTAACCCTAGTCAACCCAACTTAGTGAGAACCATCCTAGGTTGCCAACCCATAGTGGAACCATATTAGATTGATTTAACTCAAATTAAGTGCAGCCATGTGCCACAAATCCTTGCATCTTTGACTTAACCAAACAACCTATCTAAATATGGAAACTAATGTGCACCTATTGTCACGACCCGCTCCCGAATAATCGAATACGAGTCAGACACGCCCAGTCTACGTTGTAGACTCAAGATAGTAAGCTATACTAAGTGTCTTAAGAACTCAAAGTAATATCATAAAATCACATCACAACGTCTAGTACGTCCCAGAGTACATCACAATACACCACCACAAGTCTAGCCATTATTACACCTTTTACCACTAAGTCGGAGACAAATCCAGAGACAGAAATAAAGGTTTTAGTCCACATCCACAAGTACCATTACAATACAATAAAAGTAGTCTACTAGACTGTAGCACCCAGTTTTCCAAATGAAGGTAATTTCGAAATTTCGTGTTTATAATTATTTTAATAATGATATTTAATTCATGATATAATTTTTGGTGATTTTAAATTATTTTAAAATTATTTAAATCAATGACTTGTGGTTTTGGCGTTTTGCTAGTGAAACCCTAGAGACTGTTTGACCTAGATATTTTAATTAAGATATTTTAATGTCATTTTTGGCCTAAGGATATTTTGCATTTGACCTCTTTGAATTATTTTGATATTATTTTATTATTTATGATTTGTTTTGGGATTATTTGAGTCGGGTTCGAATTTCATCTCAATCCGACTTGTAACGGGGACCCGGGGTAACTTAGACTCTAGTTGGACCCATGCATTAGTTAGCCATGGCCCACATTTTAATTAGTCATGTTAGAAAGATTAGTCATAATCCTAATTATTAGGTTAACCATTTAGAGTTTTTATTTTGACCCTTTTATCCCCAAATCCTAACCAAAATTGTTTTAAACACTTGTAACTAAGGGAGGGGCAAACTTGTAATATTCAATGAGGGGGGGATAACCATTGTGGCCGGCCCTAATAGGACTCCCATCATTTCCTTTCTTTGAGAAGTCTTCTTCCCCAAGTGCTCTCAAGCTCTCCCAAGGAAGAAGCCTTTCTCCTTGGATTTTCTCTCCTTTAGGTAATATTTCCTTCTCTTTTATTTCTCCATTGTGCATTTAGGAAAGTTTTAACAATAGGAATGACCCCATTGTTGTGTCCCTATTTTATGTCCTCTTGTGTCCATTATGTGTCCTTTAGTGATTTCTATTGTATTATTGTTGTGTCTTGTGTTCATGGGAAAAACCCCCAAACTTGGACACACTTTATATTTAAAATATTGATTAAATGAATTAATTCATATTAAATCTCAGATTTGAATATGTAGAGATGTGTTCTTGAGTAATTTACATTTCATTCATGTATCTATTATAGATGTGTTCATGTTACATATATAGATTTGCGTAAGTATATATATATAGTTTATATATATATATATATGTATATATATATAGATATATATATATATATATATCTATATATATATATATATATATATATATATTTTATATATATATATATATATATATATATATATATATATATAGTATATATATATATGTATATATATATATATATATATATATATATATATATATATATATATATATATATATATATATATTGTAATGAGAGTGTATCTATATTTATATATGTAATAAATGGTTCATGATGATTATATAATCAAGTTTGTGAGTATGGTTCCTCATATTATTATTGTCATTATTGTTGTGGATAATTAGGATATAGTTGTGTATTCTTTTGCTCAAACTATCTAAATCCGTCATGATTTTATCCACGTTTTAATTTCAGCCCTAACTTAGAAATGTCATAACTTCTAGCTCAAAGCTCGTTTAATCTTCTGTTTTTTTTAAAAGAATCGTATTGAAGTTAGCTTTCCAAAAACATGTACTAATAGGCCTAATTCTTTCTGTAACTTTTTGGAGAATTATTTGAGTGTCAGCTGTATGAAAGATAAACGCGTTCTCGATGTTTTCCGCGATTCCGGGAGTTTCCGAAAACGAAAACGCGATCCGTTTGAAGTTACGGAAAGCTAACACATAGATCTATAACATACTTTAATCCTAGATTTTAATTCATGCTGAGATGGTACAGTATTGAATATTAGTAGGAGTTACTATTCGGCATATACATTTTGTGCACCCTTGTGTGTATTATAATATTCTATTTGATTTTAACCCATGTTAATGTATATACATTATGTAATTAAATAGAGAATGTAAGCATGAGTAAATGGTTAAATAAATGATGTATGAGGTGTAAGTATCCTATCTAATGTAAGCATGTATAAGTATGGCTTGTAATGAATATGTAGGTTCCATAGTATGTAATGTATGGTGCATATAGTAGTGCAAGAGAATAAATGAATGATGAATGAATGCAAGCATGAATATAATGTAATAATAGATGTAATGTATGCAATATACAAGTTAATGAGATGTAATGTTCTATGTTAACACAAATCCTATATTACCTCATGTACCCCCTTACACTATGTTGACACTATCACACTTGACACTTTGTTCACTTACACTTTGACACTCTTTGATATGTATACACTATGTATGCCCATTTAACCCTCACTTGCCCTTTGCCATGTTCACATACACACACATAGCCTCTTAAATAAGTATTTATGAATATAGTTAACTTAGCTATGTATGTATATTATATATATGTTAGCATATTGTGTTGTAATATATAAGTTTATATAACCATTTGAAATGCCATGATTATAGACCTAATGTTGAATACCAATATATGCATGTGTATATATGTGTAGACATATATAGCTTAAAGTAATAGATTACCTAGTGTATATCCAATGTGTATTCTTGCCTATTTGAATATTGAATAATTGCATGCTATATAGAGTTGGGTGTATGTTGGCTTGTATAGCCTTGTATTGATGTGTGCTTGCTAGGATAGTCTTGGTTAGGCCTAGTAAGACTTGTTGGGTTAGGACATGACCTAGTTTGACCTAGTTTGACTAGTGCAGTTGACCAGAGTTGACCAAGGGTTGACTTTGGCCTAGTTTGACCTAGATTCATATAGAATGCATTGTAGTACTTTATATTACCCTTCTGGACATGTTGTGACTTGTGCTGTTCTAATTAGGAGCCAGACACCTCTCCTCAGAAAGTATCTTTACCTTGGACATTCAGATATCAGGCGAGTACATTCTCTGATCATTTCATATCCTGCTTAGAATTATTTCCTGTATTAAATTACTTTACTTGTACTGTCACGTTGGTCACACGGATTGGTACTATATAGATCCCTTCTTGAGATGTTATCCTTAGGGAGCATCGGGTACTCTATGTTCTGTGTATTTCACTTACATGGCGTATCACTATGCTTCGTTGGTTCTTCGATCACTTGTGACATATACTCTTATGATCACAGAGTCTTCCTGGAATCCTTATCCCATTTATGGGTCTACTATGTACCACCCTTCGGGGGCTACCACCCTTCGGCGGCTACCACCCTTCGGGGGCTTACCACCCTTCGGGGGCTACCACCCTTCGGAGGTTGTACATAGTATTATAACATAACCTGGTTGGATCCTTGTGTATTGATTGGAGGTACGGAGGAGTAGAAGTGGACATGTGAATAATACACCAGTAGTGTAGCATCAGAATCATTCCATAGTGTAGCATCAGAATCATCCCAGGCCATTTACATGTCTATATTGTACTCTGAATCACTAGCCACTGTTAGTCTCTATTTATAGTAGATATTTCTATTACAGCTCTCTCTGTTTACATACTACACTTCTTTTAGTACCTGTATCTTACTTTACTGCATGATTATATTTTCTAACCTGCTATGATCTGTTGAGATGTACTGTACTCGCTCCAGTCCTGACTGGACCTGTTGATAAATTTTACAGATAGCATGGAGGTTGCCTGCTAGCCTAGAGGAGACACTTTAGAGGTTGTTTAGATAGTTATTTCATTTTGTCTGGAGTTGTATTTACTTTGTGGATTACTGTATTTAAGTTTTGAGATGTATTTCTGGGTTTATGTATCTTAGATACTTAGACTTCTATCTCCTGTATCTCTTTCGGATTTCATGTTTTATCTATCTTTATCATGCTCTACATTAGATGTGATTGAGACTGTATTGCTATGTCACCCCCATTCGGGGAGTATATACTGCTTAGCATTATATTGTTAGATGTTGTGACCTAGGACAGCATTCTACTGCCGACACTGCGACGTAGGCTAGGCGTTGTTACGTTTTCGTACCCAAACAGTGGGTGCGGGTCGTAACACGTTTTTAGTGGTGGCCCATGCAGGTCGAGATTCGTATTAGTGCGATTTCGTAGTAGCGCAACGACTTAGTTGTACTACTACGAGCCTGCTATAGGATATATAAATTAAGATGTTAGGATGAGAGGATACTCAATCACTGTTAGGATTCCATGAGAGATTCCTGGGATGTCCCTTGAGAATCTTATTTTGAATTCCGATTTAAACTTCTTTTCCTTGATTTGAATTTGATTTTGTGGATTTATTATAGAACTTTGAATCCTGGTATTAGTTGATAATTTTGATAAAATTTTGTAGTTGTTGATTTAATTTTGTATTTAGATTAATATTTTCAAATCCAAGGTACTCAATCA
Source organism: Iris pallida (assembly GCA_029216955.1). NCBI lineage: Eukaryota > Viridiplantae > Streptophyta > Magnoliopsida > Asparagales > Iridaceae > Iris > Iris pallida. Next base: position 1,642,856 of record JANAVB010008999.1, read on the forward strand.
CACTTAGGATTCTTTGAGAGATTTCTGGGACGACCCCTGAGAAACTCATTTGAACTTCAATTGGGATTTATTTCCTCTTGTTTGGATTCACCCTCATTCCTTGCTATTGAATTTAAGCTTGATAGGTTCCTCTCGTTTGAACCGATGAGAAGGAACATATCTTCATTATTCTTTTCGTCGTTATTCCCTTGCATTCTTATTTACCTCTTATCTTAAACTCTGTCTCATTACATTAATTACCCATATCTTATCGTCCCTACCAGATGTACTTCAAAACCCTTGAATCTTCGTATCTTTTGCATGGGGAAGGCTAAGGAAGTGACGTAAATTATGTAGCTCAGAAAAGACGTAACTGGTTATTTTATAATGCTCTAAGGGAAATCAAATGTGGAGTGTTCCATATGGAAATTTGAGATAGAAATGTGGTAAAGGTCTCGAATAGAATAAAGAGATGTATACTGCCAATCTGGAAACAATTATATTTAGAGAAATTTTGGGGTTATAAGATAGTTTATAGGTGTATTCAAAACTAATGAGGATATCAGAGGTCAACCTAGTTTTGAGAACTTAGAAAATCTTGGTTATTGATTCTGGGGAAAACTTTTACTCTGAGGCTATGTAGAAGGTTAGTGATGGAAAAGAGAAGTTAAATTGTGTTTAATAAGGATATTAAACAAGATGTTGCGAGGAAATGACTAGGGATAGAGAGAACACAAAGTTATGGAAGTTTAGAGATTGTTGTGAAATATTTTTAGGAGAATAACATTCAAGGGTGTATGTCGAAGAAAATACGAAAGTTGATTTTATGATGGAAGATAAGTTTTATAAGGCCTAGAGATTTAAATTAAATAATACGAGGAGAACAATTTGAACAAGTTCAAGGAATTCGTAAACAGGATTTAGAGATTTTGGGTCAAATTTAAGACAAGGTGAAAGAACTTGGAAATTTAAATAAATGTTTAATTTTGATTCCTAAATGTGAGGGCTGTGCTTTAAGAGTGATGTTTGGAAATTGGGAATTGCCTATGGTAGTCATGGTAAGGGTTTAAGTAAAGGTTATTTTTTATATGGAGACTGGTGAGGTAAAGATATGATTGGCAAATTATGACCAAGTGAACTTAAGAGTATCAGAAGCAGATGACTAACTCGATCTTCATTATTTTTGTGCATTAATTACCACCTCTTGAACTTTCACTTTCTAATTGAGATCCTTGACGTTCCTTATCGTGACTTTGATATTCAGAATGTAATACTAGCTGTTACCCTCCAACAAATCTTATATGCAAGACCTAGACGAGCTCATCTTCGTGTAGGTATATCATGTCCCACTAAAACCCGTCTTCTTGTACTCTATTTTCTTGATATGATTTTCTGGTCAACTGGCTAAACTATAACCTCTACTATTATACTAAATTTCTTCTTATTTCAATTAGAAATCCAGCCTTGACTCAATTCTTTCGACCCGACATGTGATGGTGTTCTGCTTGTTTCCTTAGATGCTTAACCTTGTACCTTATCTGATTACTTGACCCGTTGGTTAAGAAACTTGGACTATGTAATTCCTTTCATCATTACCACCCTTATATCTTGTGCTTCTAAATTAGCTTTAGTTTTGCAAGCTTATCTATTTTCGAGCTTGGTCATGACATATTTTATTGGGTGGCCACCCACTAACATATTATCTAATCAGAACCGGTACATGATGGTCTGATCAACCTATTGCACTTTGGTTCGCTTTTTCATGTATCAATCTACGAGAATGGAGACATAGTTAAACTTGACCCTAGAGTCTCATTCGCGACAGCCTTGACAATTCTTCTTGAAATCTTTTCATCGCCTATGAACCTCGTATTCGTACTCAGTCGAATTAAATTTAATCATGACCTGAACCTCCATCATTGGATGCTCGTGCTCATACTTTGATTTTATTGATTTTCTTTCTTGCCCAAATCTTGTTTTATCCCAAAATTGATCAACTTAGATCGTGTCAAGACAAAAATCTATTTGTGATTTGTTGTGCCTAAATTTTCAATTTTTGCCATTTTATGGAATAGTAACCTTTTAATAATTTCTTAGTTGCTTGTTAATGACCAATTTTTATATAGGATGGTAGACAGCCCTACAACCTTGATGATTGTTGTTCCCTTACCTTCCTAATTAGGACACCCTAGATTGTTTGTGTGTTGATACCATAGTACTGTTTTGACCTAGAATGATTAGTGTACCTAGGTGAGACTTCCAACTGCTACGGTATGCCCTGACCTTGTATACTATTCCTTCAAATTGCATGATTTAGATAAAAAAAATTTAGACCTTGATTATTGGGAAATAGGGACGTCACCCCATTAGTATGAGTTGTAGATATATATAGGTTAGTCCTTGATGTGGGGATGTGTGTCTATAAACATGTAGCTTATGAGATTTATGAGAGATTATAGTGTCAGCCTTGATAGGATGTACTAGTCTTTTGGTGAGTATAAATGTGTTATGAGAGATAGGGGCCTATATGTCTTAGTAATGCATCGTTCCTATGGTAATAGAATGTATTAATAGATGGTTAATAGGAAGATAATAGTTTGAACATACATATAGCCTATGATCAGTTCCTTTTCATCCTTAGTTAAGACCACTTTAAAATAGGTCCAGTCCCTTGTATATAGGTTCCAGTCCATATTTTATTGAAGTTCCATTACCGCCGTACAGCAGAGCAGTATTTGAGGTATTCCTAGATTGACACTATTTAGATGTCCGTTTATTATTCCAGTGTTAGGAAGTGTTACCTTAGATATTGGGTAGGTTAGAGGCTCTAGAAGGAGTACTATCGATCTTAAATTTCGAGGACAAAATTTTTCTAAGGTGGGTAGTGTTGTAGCACCCAGTTTTCCAAATGAGTGTAATTTCAAAATTTCATGTTTATAATTATTTTAATAATGATATTTAATTCATGATATAATTTTTGGTGATTTTAAATTATTTTAAAATTATTTAAATCAATGACTTGTGGTTTTGACGTTTTGCTAGTGAAATCCTAGAGACTGTTTGACCTAGAGCCTAACCATGTGATTATGATATTTTAATGTCATTTCTGGCCTAAGAATATTTTGCATTTGACCTCTTTGAATTATTTTGATATTATTTTATTATTTATGATATTGTTTTGGGATTATTTGAGTCGGGTTCGAATTTTATCTCAATCCGACTTGTAACGGGGACCCGGGGTAACTTAGACTCTAGTTGGACCCATGTATTAGTTAGCCATGGCCCACATTTTAATTAGTCATGTTAGAAAGATTAGTCATAATCCTAATTATTAAGTTAACCATTTAGAGTTTTTATTTTGACCCTTTTATCCCCAAACCCTAACCAAAATTGTTTTAAACACTTGTAACTAAGGGAGGGGCAAACTTGTAATATTCAATGAGGGGGGGATAACCATTGTGGTCGGCCCTAATAGGGCTCCCATCTCATTTTCTTTCTTTGAGAAGTCTTCTTCCCCAAGTGCTCTCAAGCACTCCCAAGGAAGAAGCCTTTCTCCTTGGATTTTCTCTCCTTTAGGTAATATTTCCTTCTCTTTTATTTCTCTATTTTGTATTTAGGAAAGTTTTAACCATAGGAATGACCCCCATTATTGTGTCCCTATTTTGTGTCCTCTTGTCTCTATTATGTGTCCTTTAGGGATTTCTATTGTATTATTGTTGTGTCTTGTGTTCATGGGGGAAACCCCCAAACTTGGACACACTTTATATTTAAAATATTGATTAAATGAATTAATTCATATTAAATCTCAGATTTGAATATGTAGAGATGTGTTCTTGAGTACTTTACATTTCATTCATGTATCTCTTATAGATGTGTTCATGTTACATATATAGATTTGCGTATATATATATATATATATATATATATATATATATATATATATATATATATATATATATATATATATTGTAATGAGAGTGTATCTATATTTATATATGTAATAAATGGTTCATGATGATTATATAATCAAGTTTGTGAGTGTGGTTCCTCATATTATTATTGTCATTATTGTTGTGGATAATTAGGATATATATTGTGTAATCTTTTGGCTCAAACTATCTAAATCCGTCATGATTTTTATCCACGTTTTTAATTTCAGCCCTAACTTAGAAATGTCATAACCTCTAGCTCAAAGCTCGGTTTAATCTTCCGTTTTTTTTAAAAGAAGCGTATTGAAGTTAGCTTTCCAAAAACATGTATTAATAGGCCTAATTCTTTTTGCAACTTTCTGGAGAATTATTTGAGTGTCAGCTGTACGAAAGACAAACGCGTTCTCGGTGTTTTCGCGATTCCGGGAGTTTCCGGAAACGAAAACGCGATCCGTTTAAAGTTTTGGAAAGCTAACACATAGATCTATAACATACTTTAATCCTAGATTTTAATTCATGCTGAGATGGTACAGTATTGATTATTAGTAGGAGTTACTATTCGGCATATGTATTTTGTGCACCCTTGTGTATATTATAATGTTCTATTTGATTTTAACCCATGTTAATGTATATACATTATGTAATTAAATAAAGAATGTAAGCATGAGTAAATGGTTAAATAAATGATGTATGAGGTGTAAGTATCATATCTAATGTAAGCATGTATAAGTATGGCTTGTAATGAATATGTAGGTTCCATAGTATGTAATGTATGGTGCATATAATAGTGCAAGAGAATAAATGAATGATGAATGAATGCAAGCATGAATGTAATATAATAATAGATGTAATGTATGCAATATACAAGTTAATGATATGTAATGTTCTATGTTAACACAAATCCTATATTACCTCATGTACCCCCTTACACTATGTTGACACTATCACACTTGACACTTTGTTCACTTACACTTTGACACTCTTTGATATGTATACACTATGTATGCCCATTTAACCCTCACTTGCCCTTTGCCATGTTCACATACACACACATAGCCTCTTAAATAAGTATTTATGAATATAGTTAACTTAGCTATGTATGTATATTATATATATGTTAGCATATTGTGTTGTAATATATAAGTTTATATAACCATTTGAAATGCCATGATTATAGACCTAATATTGAATACCAATATATGCATGTGTATATATGTGTAGACATATATAGCTTAAAGTAATAGATTACCTAGTGTATATCCAATGTGAATTCTTGCCTATTTGAATATTGAATAATTGTATGCTATATAGAGTTGGGTGTATGTTGGCTTGTATAGCCTTGTATTGATGTGTGCTTGCTAAAATAGTCTTGGTTAGGCCTACTAAGACTTGCTGGGTTAGGACATGACCTAGTTTGACCTCGTTTGACTAGTGCAGTTGACCAGAGTTGACCAAGGGTTGACTTTGGCCTAGTTTGACCTAGATTCATGTAGAATGCATTGTAGTGCTTTATATTACCCTTCTGGACATGTTGTGACTTGTGCTGTTCTAATTAGGAGCCAGACACCTCTCCTCAGACGGTATCTTTACCTTGGACATTTAGATATCAGGCGAGTACATTCTCTGATCATTTCATATCCTGCTTAGAATTATTTTCTGCATTAAATTACTTTACTTGTACTGTCACGTTGGTCACACGGATTGGTACTCTATGGATCCCTTCTTGAGATGTTATCCTTAGGGAGCATCGGGTACTCTATGTTCTGTGTATTTCACTTACATAGCGTATCACTATGTTTCGTTGGTTCTTCGATCACTTGTGACATATACTCTTATGATCACAAAGTCTTCCTGGAATCCTTATCCCATTTATGGGTCTACTATGTACCACCCTTCGGGGGCTTACCATCCTTCGGGGGATACCACCCTTCGGGGGCTGTACATAGTATCATAACATAACCTGGTTGGATCTTTGTGTATTGATTGGGGCTACGGGGGAGTAGAAGTGGACATGTGAATAATACACCAGTAGTGTAGCATCATAATCATTCCATAGTGTAGCATCAGAATCATCCCAGGCCATTTACATGTCTATATTGTACTCTGAATCACTAGCCACTGTTAGTCTCTATTTATAGTAGATATTTTTATTACAGCTCTCTCTCTGTTTACATACTGCACTTCTTTCAGTACCTGTATCTTACTTTACTGTATGATTATATTTTCTAACCTGCTATGATCTGTTGAGATGTACTGTACTCGCTCCAGTCCTGACTGGACCTGTTGATAAATTTTATAGATAGCTTGGAGGTTGCATGCTAGCCTAGAGGAGACACTTTAGAGGTTGTTTAGATAGTTATTTTATTTTGTCTGGAGTTGTATTTACTTTGTGGATTACTGTATTTGAGTTTTGAGATGTATTTCTGGGTTTATGTATCTTAGACACTTAGACTTCTATCTCCTGTATCTCTTTCGGATTTCATGTTTTATCTATCTTTATCATGCTCTACCTTAGATGTGATTGAGACTGTATCTGCTATGTCACCCCCATTCGGGGAGTATATACTGCTTAGCATTATATTGTTAGATGTTGTGACCTAGGACAGCGTTCTACCGCCGACACTGCGGCATAGGCTGGGCATTGTTAGGTTTTCGTACCCAAACAGTGGGTGCGGGTCGTGACATAGACAAAATAAAAAATCTAAATGTCAGCAACAACTCCTAGGTCCTGAGTCATAATGTCGTCCTGCTCAACTATGGCCTCGAGCTCCTGCACATAGTAGGTAGTACATATAGCCTCAAGATCACCTGTAACATATCCAGTCAGGAGCAGAGCAAAGTACAATCTATAATAATGAAACAATTACAACATGTGAATAAGTAAAGGAATAATAAAACATGATGAACATGAAAAGTAAATGCATAATCTAAAGTGAATATGAATATGTAATCAAACGATCATGACAAGTGAATTTGAAATACATACAAAAACATGTGACCGGCTGGGTAAGAATCATGAATAAGAATAAGTAAATGGTACAGCTTAAATTCTACGTGCACAGGTGTGAGATTTAAGCTATCAACATGAATTCTAAGTTGTGCTTTGGTCACATATCCGTAGTATTTTCCCTTCCCCAGATACAAGTAAAAGATCATGAACCAGAATAATAGATTAATTCGTGTAACAATGTGTCCAATATGAAAAGGCTATGGCAAGAAGTAAATGAGTCAAAATCATGGAAGTACTTGCCTTGCTCTAGAAAATTGGGAATAGGAAGGTAGTAATCTCTATGTCCACCTATAATGAATTTTGGGGAATTGATTAGATTCTAAATAACAACAACTAGCTAAATATTGTTAATTAGCTAACTATCTATTGATATCAATAAACTAATTATATATATATATATATATATATATATATATATATATATATATATATATATATATATATATATATATATATATATATATATATATATATATAAACTAGCTAATAAACTAACTAGTTAACATTTGTATATATGTATATCACTAATTATTAAGGTAGAATTAATATTTAGAATAGGATATACATAATAGCAAATATTATATAGATACTAGTTAACAAAATTCTTAATGGCAAAATATCTTTAGATAACAATTTATAATAATAGGATAATAATTCTAGCAATGCTAATAATAATAACAACATTAAAGATGGTAATAATATTCATAATAGAATGATAACAATAAATCTAAAGTAAATCAAAGAAGACCAGGCCCACATAGCCCAACCCAAAGTCCCTTTCCTTTATTCTAATCCTGATTATCCTCCTGCAGCCCGATAGGCCTAAGTTCAGACCCAGACTCATATACCTACTGCTGTTGCTAATTTATATTCCTATCTCATTCCCCAAATTTCCAGGCCATTAGTCCAGTACACATAAGTCTACTTGGCCCGTCCTAATGCTATTTGTCACGACCCGCTTTCGAATAATTGGACACAAATCGGACATGCCCAGCCTTTGTCGTTAGACACGACGATGTAAGCTGTACCAATCTAAGGAAACTACAAGGCAATATGAATAATTACAAATCACAGTATCTCTATAAACGATCCCAGAAAGATCACCATAATCCACAAGTCCATATAACGTAAAGGTACCAGAGTCAACATGAATGAAATACGCTATGAACTCTAAAAAAATAATATCTAGGAGTAAAGCTAAACAGTCTAAACCTGAAGCCTCTAGCTAAGTCATGTCTCCATCCTGCTCAGCTAAGATCCCATGCTCTGGCCCATAAGGTAGAACAATATCCTGCAAGTACACCTGCAACATATCCAGTCAGAGCAGAGCAAAGTACAATTCTAGGTAATGAACAAGAACATCATGATATGGAAATGAATATAGGAGAACATGAAATATAAAGTACAGGAAAAGAACATGAAAGTACATGAATGTAAAGTACAGGAAATAAAGTACAAGAATGTGAACCATGAACCTGAAGTACAAGACATGACATGTGCACAATGTTTGAAATACAACTAGCCTATATGACCGACTAGGGTAAGTACAAGAATAAGCACAGGAGCACATGAATAAGTGTACGGTTTAGGGCCCGCATGCACGGTGCGAGGCCTAAGCTATCAACATGAATTTATGATCTCTGGGTTTGGTCGCATACCTAGTGTATTTCCCCTCCCTGACCACAAGTAAGTACAAGAACATGAAAGTACAGGAGAATATAATATCGTGTCATGACGTGTCACAGAAAAAGCACAAGATATGAATGTAAATGAACATAAACCATAGAATGTACTTGCCTTGCTCCGGGAGATCGATATCAGAAAAGTAGTAGTCTCTATGTCCACTTAGCATGAGTACAAGTTGGGTAGGATCTAACTATTGGCCACGATTAATTAACTTGCTAACCATGACTAACTATCTAATAATACATATTGTAACTATATATATATATATATATATATATATATATATATATATATATATATATATATAGAATATATATATATATATATATATATATATATATATATATATATATATATATATATATATATATATATATATATATATATTCTATATATATATATATATATATATATATATATATATATATATATATATCTACTAGAAAAATATATATATATCTACTAGAAAAGGGATTTAACTAGAATAGCTAGCAACTATACATAAAATGGCTAAATAGTAAATACTAGATAAGAAGAGCAAAATAGTATTAAATATTAACTAGAATTACAATCATTACTTGGAAATATTCTTAGTGGCAACATAATACTAGTAAAAAGTTTATAAACCATTTAAAGAAACCCATTTATAAAGTAAAATATAGCAACTCCATGGTACTCCAAATACTGCCAAGTGAAACTCATATTAGCTAAATAGATTTGGCCCAACACATTGGCAGCCCACACTGCCACATCCACCGTAGCCCAACCTAACTAGAGTCAATAACTACAACGTAGTTTAAACCCAAATATAGCATTCACGCAGGAGACAAGCTCAGTCAAAACATACATAGACTCAACCTATGAATGAAACTGTAATATAAATTCTTTTCAAAACTTCAATCCTGCATTCAGTCCAGACACTTCTATGAACTTAATTCATTTCCAAAGCATAGCAACCCTTTGTGCTAACCAGCAATTGTTACTTAGAAATATAGTAGGTTCCCAACCACACCAAGAATTTAGGAAATCTATACATACGACTCCGCATCAATGAAGGTTCAACAAACTCAAACTAAGTTATACAACTCAACATTTAGGAAAATAAGATTGATACAAGAAAAAATGGATTTAACTCAAAACAACCCACGCCTTTGTACTCTCTAGTTTTAGTCAGCCTACTGTACTTTAACCCGGAAGAATATCTGTACGCAACCCCGGCATTCAAAAACATACACACACACATACAGATTTGAAAGTGAGCCCATGCACATGGACATGAACGGTTCGAGCACGAGCTACTAAACTTGCACATAACTGATTAGTACACACGGACATGTGCACTGCTTGGATACGGCAAACCTTGGTTACATACTCCTGGATACTTCTACGGCAACACAAGCCATACCACTGACTAGCACCACAGACACACGTCAACACAATCCATGCCATAACCGATCGATCCTGGCCAACACACCCGTACTCAAAGAATAGAAGTAGTGATTCTAGATTCGACAGAATGATAACATAAAACCTGAAAGAGGAATCAATAGACTCGAGGATGCGTCCCCCAGATGTCGGACACGGTCCTAGGCAGTAGACACGTCTCCTCGTGTCCGAGTGCACACTGGATTTCTATGCTGCAATTCAATGAACACCCCCGAGCAAAGAACAGAGAGGCAAGTCAATTTTAAATATTGCAAGAACTTGTTAAGATCAAGAATCGACAAGGAGTTGAATCTAAACTTACCAGTAGCTAAATCCCCCACTGTTCTTCGTGCTCTTCCGGTCACGACAAACTCGATCCAATTGACTAACTGAATAGAGCAACGTGATCAGACTACGATCGTAAAGAGTGTCAACGCTCTCAGAATAGTGCAAGATCAAGATCTACTTACCTCGTCGTCCTAACTGGAGTCGAAGTGGGGAGCTCATCAAAGAGAGCGTCGAGAAGAACAGATCGATCCCTCGAGACGATGCCTAGGCGTCACGAAGGAAACTCGCCATCGTCGCTGTTGCTGTCATCGAAGAGAACACCGTCGGACACAGATCGCATCGCTGAGGTGGTGGTTCTGCTACGGTGGCTTAGTCGCCGGGATGGGACCATCGCCGCCTGATTGCCAGGAAGAAGACTCGCGGTAGATCTTCACACGCCGCTGCCAGAGCGTTTAGTCACTGGTGGTACCTAATCGCTGGTGGCGGTGGAGGTGATGGCCGCCATGGCTGGCTTCTTCAAATTAGGGTTAGGGGTTAGGGCTCAGGAGATTTTAGAAAAAGGAGGAGCAATTTAGGAGGAGAGCTCGAAGAATGAGCAGAGAGTAGCTTCTCTCTCCTCCCTTGATATATATATATATATATATATATATATATATATATATATATATATATATATATATATATATATATATATAAAAGACATATGATGTGGGTGTGGGTGTGGATCCCCCCCGGTTCGATGGAGCTCCTCAGCTCCTAGGGCTTTTCCCCCGCCCCACCGGCAGGTGGCCGGTCGTCCCCGAGTGGTCGGGCCCCTGCTGGTCGCCCCTCTCGCGGGGTGGCCACCCCCACCCTCCTGCCGGAGCGTGTACGGCGTGCGGCGGCCCAGCCCCTTCCTCCCCTCCCTCTTGGGGCCGCCGCCGTTCTCGTCGCCGTCGGGCCCGCCGGTCCCGGCGACCTGGTCCTCCGCCGAGCCCTTCCCTCCTCGGCGCGCCGCCTGCGACCATCGGTTCGCGAGCAGTACGGCCTCGCCCCGGCCCGCCGCTTCTCCGGGTCGGTGCCCATGTCGCAGCGCCCCCGTTGGCCGCCCCAGCAGCCACTCCGGCTCAGTGTCCCCCCGCCCTGGCTGCCGTTCTCCATCCGGTAGCCCCTCTCGAGCCCCCCCCTTCGATCTCGGGCTGCCTCTCCGCGCCCCCTCCCCCTCTCCCCCCTTGGCACCGGCCGGTCGGCGGTTCTCTTTCCCGCCGTCGCCGCCCTCTACCTTGGTCGTGGCCCCTCCCCCCACTCCTCTCCCCCCCTGGCTTCCCTCCACCTCGGCGCCTCCCCCTCCCCCGTTGTTCGGCGCCCTCGCGGCGGCCCCCCCGTCGGCTCCCGCGGCCTGGGCCTGCCCAGCCCTTCCGCTCACGGCGTCGTCCTCCACTTCGCCCGCGGCCTCCCGTCCCTCTCTGCGGTGGCCCAACTCGGCGTCCTCTTCCCTCTGCCCCCCGTCAGAGCCTCCCGGCGGTCCTAGGTTGGCCAGCCCTCTTCGTTTCCCTCCCCCAGCGCCGGAGCTCTCGACGGCTCCGTCCTCGGTGGCTCCCACATCCCTCCGGCGCTCTCTCCGCCTCCGGACGGAGACCCCCTAGCCAGCACCCTAGTTCGCCGCGACGCCTGGCCGTTGCCGGCGTCCTGCCCCCTCGCCGTTGACCGGTCCAGCTTCGCTCGCGTGCCCTCCCCTCCTCCCCCGGGCTTCCTCCTTCGCACCCGGAGAGGTCCTCCCCTCCCTTGGCGGCATGCTCTCCGCAGTTATCCGCCCCCGGAGTTGACCCCCCCGGGCTTCCTCCTCCGCCTCTCCGCCTCTCCCCCTCCCGGGCTTCCTCCTCCGCCCCCGGAGTTGACCCCCCCCAGCCGGCGGCTAGCTCTCTTTTCCGCTGCCGGAACCCTCTAGTTCGCTGTCCCCGCCGGACTGGAGGCCGGACCCCCCCTCCCCCTCCCCACAGAGGTCGGGCCACCCCCCTCCGCCTCCGGCCTCCTTCGCCGGACGCCCGGACCCCATTCACCGCCTCTCCCAGGCCTGCGCCGCCTCCTCCCTGGGCTGCACGCCCGTATCGTGCCGCGCGCCACCTCGGGCCGCGCGCTCCTCTCTCGTGCAGTGGGCCGTTGACCCCTCGGGCCCAACGCTCCCTCGGGCCCACCGCGCGGACCGACTGCAGCTGGCCCCCTCGAGCTCACAGCCCCCTCGGGCTCAACGCTCTCCTTTTTTTAAATTTTGAATTCAGTTTGTATCTTTCGTGCTTTCTTTTCTGCCAAAAAAAAAAAAAGAAAAAGAAAAAAGAAAAAGAAAAATCACTCAAATCAGATCTTAGTTAGGGCTTCCCCCACACCATGTAGGAACTTGGGCTATCTCCCGGTTCCAAGTTCGCGTTTTTATTTCAATGAAGGCCTTTAGCCACTGTTAAATATATATATATATATATATATATATATATATATATATATATATATATATATATATATATATAAACACAATCAGTTATTTACAGTTTCAATCCAAAAGTTTGTTATAGTTAGTTATAATCAACTAGGGAATTATCACCCATGCCAACTAATTTAAATCCTTTCTCCAAATAAAATAATCATAGAAATATTAATGAGAATTTACTTAATCAACTTAAATTAGGAAAAACTTTAAAATTCCTTAAAATTGAAAGGCTGGGTTACAAATCTACCCCCCTAGAAAACTTTTGTCCTCAAATTTTAAGGAGTACGACACGATACAAAAATAACACAAAGTTCGAAATTGATTAGGCACGAGTGTGAATACGCTTAACGACTAGGTACAACGATCGTAACAATTTGAAATAATTTAGCATGACAAAAAATAGATAAAATGGCACGATTGAAAAATGACCGAAATAAGTCGGGCACGGAATGAAATGAATTTTATTTAAGACTAGGTATGATATCCACATACGAGGCGTTGAAATAACACATTTTAATAATGATCAAGAATCAAACAGGCACGAGGTGGGATAAAGTTTTAATTATGATTTAGAAGAGTAAAACCATGAAGGCACGATCTTCTAAGCACGATCAAAATCGAAAGTTTAGCACGATTAAAAATAGAGTAAAATAGAAAAATCACAATTCGATAGGCATGATCAAAGTTTAGACAAAACACGATCAAGATTTAAGTATGATTAAAATCTAGTAGAACGAAATCAAAATCTAGCAATGTATATTACTGAAAAAAATTATTTGATTCAACGATAAAATGCAAAAGGAAGGAAACTGTAAAGATTGACTGAGAAAACGTATAGAAACTACCTAGGAGGTATTAGTATCAGATCAAGGTGAATGTGCAAGGATTTGTGATTCACGAGAAATCAATAATCATTTAAAAATTGGACAAAGTCTCTATGGTATCCGAAAACATGTATCTATCTGCAGTCACTTCACTTAAAATCCATGCCCCGCCAGTGTATCCTGGCTGCAGTGAACCTTTTGGCTCCATGACTCAAATAATGATATGTTAACAAATATTCTATCAACTTTATCCTTTCAAACAATTATTAGCGAAATAATTCAAGAGGTCAAAATATGAAGAGTTTAGGACAAAGTCTTAATAATACCTAAAAACCTATGAATGTCTGAAATCCTTTCAACTTAGTGTTCATGCCTCGCCAGTGCGCTGCTGGCTGCAGTGAACCCTCAGTCTCCATAATCCAGATAATGGCTACAACGCGCAACTGCCATGCCCTAGTAGGTCATCGAATAGTCTCTCAACCTTATACATAGAAATTTGCAAAGGGTTTCAAAGAATTTAAAATGAGTTCCAACAGTCCAAGTCACGACAAAAGGTGATGTTATCTGCCTTTTAGAAATCAAGGGGTTTTCTTAGGTACTAAGAAGCAACAAAGGATCCAACAATGAGTAGTGGGTATTAAAAGGGACAAACAAGGAGATTTTAAATTTTGAACAGGGAATGAAGTTTCGAATAGTAACCGAATTTCAAATAAAATCTGGAATGGTAACAAAATTTCGTACATGGGACATAATCCCATATAGGTAAGGAAATCTTAAAGGTGACACAAAAGCAACGTACCATATAGAAAACAAAGTCTTGTAATAAGGACAAGAAACCTTGTACAGGAAATAAAGTATAACAGAATCTCGAACAATACCTTAAAAAGAAATTTCAATAGGAAACAAATCTCAGATAGAAATCAACCATCAACAAATCCGCGAATAAGAAGCAAATTTTGAATAGAATCTTGAATAGGAAGCAAGATTATGAAGAGCAAATGGATGAGTATCAACCAACAATTAGGAAATAAGGTTTCGGATCGTGAATACAAAATAAGCAAAATCTCAAATAAGATTGAAACAAGGTCGTGAGTAGAGAACAATCCTAAATAAAATAAAATCATGAATAAGAATAAAACCTCAATAGAGAACTAATCAAGGTCTCAAAACAAAATCTTCAAACAATGTATCAAATAGGGACTGAATCTTGATCAAGCATCACATAGAAACGATGGTTCAAACAATGTTTTGATTGGGAACAAGGTTTCAAAATAAGATTTGGAGTAGGAATAAAACCTGGAGTAGCACAAGTTCGAATAACAAACATAATATCAATAAGCGAATAGAAAAAAAGTATTCATGAAATGAGCAAAATCTTGTAGAGGAGACAAGGTTAAAACAAAGTAGGGGCAACCAACTTTCGAATAGAAAATCAAGGTCATGAATGAAAAACAAGTCTCATATAGAGAATGAGTCACAATCCCAAAATAGAAAACAAAATCTTCAAAACCTTCAAAGGAATCCTCAACAATGTCCTAAATAGGATGAAGCTTAAACAAGGTTTCGAATGAGGAACATGGTTTTGAAATGAAATCTCGACTAGGAACTAAATCTCAATTAATAAGAAGTTTAATGAGGAAACAAAATTATCAAATAGGAGCCAACACTAGGAAACAAAGTCATGAATGATGAATATGCAAACAATATCGAATAGTGGATTTCAAACAATTATCGAATTGTGGATCTGAAACAAGTTTATGGAATAGGAAACAATATCACGAAATAAGTTTTGAATATCAACCAAGGTTTCAAAATAAAAAATAAGAAGTTTCAAGAAATGATCTAGGTGCTAAGAGGAATTTAAGAAAAAAATGGATTATGAATCACGATCCATGGTTTTCTTCAACCATGCAAAAGAGTCTTCAGTATTCCTTCAGGAACTGGAATCACTTCAACTTCTCCAACTATCCTGACGTAGGGTGGTCCTTGCGGTAGTCCTGGTGCTCCTCGTGCTCGTCCTTGGGCAATGTAATCAGCAGCTTCAGGCAATATTTGACTTGATGGGCAGGGGACCAGTAGAACAAGCATAGCCTCCGTCTCTTGTGGCACTCGTCGTGGTGGTGTCCCGACGACGACAAAAATTGCAAGTGATCGTCGTCTGAATCTGAATCTGGATCTCCCGCTGGGGGCTGGAGCGCAGAGTCTCTGATAGGAATATACGGCTGATGGCGTGCTGGCTGCTAAGATCATGATGTTCCTCGGCCTTTGTGATCTGTAACTTGCTGGCAATATTTCATTCGGTGGACAGAACATCCATACGATAGGCAGAGTCGAACCTCTTGCGGCACTCCTCGAAGCGATGTCCTGGATGGAGGTAGAAAGCACAGATGGACATCAACTAAATCTGATGACGCGGCTGAAGAGGCATTGACAGAATACGGCAACACTTTGCGGATCCATAGTAGTTTCTATCTTCGTTATAAGTCTTCATGTCTCTCTTAGCTTTTAACTTTCTGTCTTGTTCTATTGTTCGTGCTACGTGCTGAATCTCCTGGTTGGTGACTTCAATCAGAAGAGTCGGACCCTTGGAAACTTAGATGATTTTTAGAAGTGGCGGCTCCAGGTTCTTGGTCTGTTTCTCGGTACAAAGAATGTGCTCGACATCGGAGAAGTCCAAGGACCTGAGAGTCTGGAAGTCAGAAGTCCTCCCTAGCTCGGAAAGCACATCTGCAAGTCTAGCTTGGAAAAGGATGGCCTGCTCCATCTGGGTGTCAATAAACTCTTGAAACATCTCCATCAACTGTGTACTACCCATGGGGATAGTAGGGCGATAAAAGGTAGTAGAAGCTCGAAACCCTCAAATGTAGGTGGATCAACAGTTCCGGTGTCGCGTGCTTTGAACTATCTGAAAAACAAAAAACTGTCAAAATGTCCTAAACCTAAAAACAACAAGTATTTATAGAATATCAATATACCCGATGTACCCGATTTCCTATGTTGTGATCAAGTTTTCCAAGTTTACTCAAGTCCTCCAATAGTAATCTAATACCTAACTACTATTAGGATAGACCTGCATGGGCCACTACTAAAAATATGTCACGACCCGCTCCCGAATAATCGGACACGAATCGGACATGCCCAGCCTTCGTTGTTAGACAAGACGAAGTAAGCTGTACCAATCTAGGGAAACTACAAGGCAATATGAATAAGTATAAATCACAGTATCTCTATAAATGATCCCAGAAAGATCACCATAATCCACAAGTCCATATAACGTAAAGGTACCAGAGTCAACAGGAATGAAATACGCTATAAAATCTAAAAAAATAATAATATCTAGGAGTAAAGCTAAACAGTATAAACCTGAAGCCTCTAGCTAAGTCATGTCTCCATCCTGCGCAGCTAAGATCCTGAGCTCTGGCCCATAAGGTAGAACAATATACTGCAAGTACACCTGCAACATATCTAGTCAGGAGCGGAGCAAAGTACAATTCTAGGTAATGAACAAGAACATCATGATATGGAAATGAGTATAGGAGAACATGAAATATAAAGTACAAGAAAAGAATATAAAAGTACATGAATGTAAAGTACAAAAAATAAAATACAAGAATGTAAACCAGTAACCTGACATACAAGACATGACATGTACACAATGTTTGAAATACAACTAGCCTATGTGACCGGCTGGGGTAAGTACATGAATAAACACAGGAGCACATGAATAAGGGTACGGCTTAGGGCCCGTGTGCACGGTGCGAGGCTTATGCTATCAACATGAATTTCTGATCTCTGGATTTGGTCACATAGCTAGTGTATTTCCCCTCTCCGACCACAAGTAAGTAAAAGAACATGAAAGTACAGGAGAACATGATATCGTGTCATGACGTGTTACAGAAAAAGCACAGGATATGAATGTAAATGAACATAAACCATAGAATGTACTTGCCTTGCTCCGGGAGATCAGTATTAGAAAAGTAGTACTCTCTATGTCCACCTAGCATGAGTACAAGTTGGTTAGGATCTAACTATTGACCACGATTAGTTAACTTGCTAACCACAACTAACTATCTAATAATACATATTGTAACTATATATATATATATATATATATATATATATATATATATATATATATATATATATATATATATATATATATATATATACTAGAAAAGCGATTTAACTAGAATAGCTAGCAACTATATATAAAATAGCTAAATAGTAAATACTATATAAGAAGAGTAAAATAGTATAAATATTAACTAGAATTACAATCCTTACTTGGAAATATTCTTAGTGGCAACATAATACTAGTAAAAAGTTTATAAACCATTTAGAGAAACCCATTTATAAAGTAAAATATAGCAACTCTACTGTACTCTAAATACTGCCAAGTGAAACTCATATTAGCTAAATAGATTTGGCCCAACACATTGGCAGCCCACACTGCCGTATCCACCGCAGCCCAACCTAACTAGAGTCAATAACTACAACATAGTTTAAACCCAAATATAGCATTCACGCAGAAGACAAGCTCAGTCGAAACATACATGACTCAACCTATGAATGAAACTGTAATATGAATTCATTTCAAAACTTCAATCCTGCATTCAGTCTAGACACTTCTCTGAACTTAATTTATTTCCAAAGCATAGCAACCCTATGTGCTAACCAGCAATTGTTACTTAGCAACACAGTAGGTTCCCAACCACACTAAGAATTTAGAAAATCTATACATTCGACTCCACATCAATGAAGGTTCAGCAAACTCAAACTAAGTTATACAACTCAACATTCAGGAAAATAAGATTGATACAAAAAATGGATTTAACTCAAAATAACCCATGCCTTTGTATTCTCTAGTTTCAGTCAGCCTATTGCACTTTAACCCAAAAGAAAATCTGTACGCAACCCCGACATTCAAACACACACACACACTGATTTAAAAGTGAGCCCATGCACATGGATACGAACGGTTTGTGCACGAGCTACTGAACTTGCACATAACTGATTGGTAGACACGAACACGTTCACTGCTTGGATACAGCAAACCTTGGTCACACACTCCTGGATACTGTTATGGCAACACAAGCCACACCACTGACTAGCACCACAGACACACGCCAACACAATCCATACCACAACCTATTGACCCTGGCCAACACACCCGTACTTAAAGAATAGAAGTAGTGATTCTAGATTCGAAAGAATGATAACATAATACCTGAAAGAGGAATCAATAGACTCGAAGATGCATCCCCCAGATGTCGGACACGGTCCTAGGAAGTAGACACGTCTCCTCGTGTCCGAATGCACATTGGATTTCTATGCTGCAATTCAACGAACACCCCCGAGCAAAGAACATAGAGGCAAGTCAATTTCAGATATTGCAAGAACTTGTTAAGATCAAGAAACGACAAGGAGTTGAATCTAAACTTACCAGTAGCTAAATTCCCTACTATTTTTCGTGCTCGATTTGGTCACGACGAACTCGATCTAATTGACTAACTGAACAGAGCAACGTGATCAGACTACGATCGCAAAGAGAGTCAACGCTCTCAAAAGAGTGCAAGATCAAGATCTACTTACCTCGTCGTCGTAACTGGAGTCTAAGTGGGGAGCTCGTCAAAGAGAGCGCCGAGAAGAACAGATCGATAGCTTGGGACGATGCCTAGGCATCACAAAGGAAACTCGCCATCGTCGCTGTCGCTGTCATCGAAGAGGACACCGTCGGACACAGATCGTGCCGCTGAGGTGGTGGTTCTGCTATGGTGACTTAGTCGCCGGGAGGGGACCATCGTCGCCTGATTGTCGGGAAGAAGACTTGCTGTGGATCTTCACACGCCGCTGCCGAAGCATTTAGTCGCTGGTGGTGCCCGATCGCTGGTGGCGGTAGAGGTGATGGCTGTCATGGCTGGCTTCTTCAAATTAGGGTTAGGGTTAGGGCTCGGGCGATTTTGGGAGAAGGAGGAGCAATTTAGGAGGAGAGCTCGAAGAATAAGCAGAGAGTAGTTATAATCAGTTATTTACAGTTTCAATCCAAAAGTTTGTTAGAGTTAGTTATATTCAACTAGGGAATTAACACCCATACCAACTAATTCAAATCCTTTCTCCAAATAAAATAATCATAGAAATATTAATAAGAATTTACTTACTTAATCAACTTAAATTAGGAAAAACTTTAAAATTCCTTAAAATTGAAAGGTGGGGTTACACTATTGTTGCTAAATTTTATTTTCTAAGTTCATTCTTAAATCACTCAGCCCATTAACTCATGAACCTGACCCGGCCCATTATCTAAATCCTAAATAATTATAGCCTCACTTTACTCTCTTTCTCTTCACTCTTTCATTCTCTTCAGCGCTACATGCCATAAACCCTAACCCCTTATCCATTTTTCCCAGCTGCTCCCCGAACAGCCCAAACCCTAAAACCTCCCTTCCATTCTCGTTTTAGCGTCGTACGAGCAACAAACCCTAACTCCTACTTCTTCTTCCCCAGATTCCATACAACCCTAATATCTCTCCACTTCATCCATGTCCTAGCCGCTCATCCTCTAACATAAAACCCTAGCTCAAAAGTCACCCCTGTCGTCTCTCTACAATAATTGACCTAGGAAACCCTAGGCTAGGAAGAAAAAAGCATCCAGAAGAAGATGAAGGAGCAAGAGGACAGGGATGCTCACCTCATTGCTGCAGTGCTGTCAGTAGTGAAGGCCTCGATCTAGTAGAAGCTCCGGTCGACTAGATCTAGTTGCACAGACGACCAGATCTGGAGGCGCTACAGCATGTAGGCGGCACGGTGGTGGTCTCGAACCGACGATGATGACTAGATTAAGCGATGGCTCAAACTACAATGTGTGGCTCGATCTTCGAAGGATGGCACAATCTTCGAGGGGGCAACTCGTTCTACGAGGAGATGACATAGGGATCGAAGAGGTGACACGAAGTCCGAAGAAGCTTGACAGTCGAGATGTTGTTCCCCGAGGTGACAGCTAGGTCGAGCATGGCATGGTGGCGAAGCTCTAGTGACTTGCGGCCATCTACGATGGTTCCTCTGTGGATAATCGGAATCAATCAGCAACAAAGAAATAAGGAGGAATAAGGAAGAAAAGAGAAGACGATAAGGAGAAACTTACCATGATTTCTCAGTGGCAGCGGCTTCAAGTGACGACGGCAGAGATCGACAGACTCCAACGACTGGTGGCCTGGCACAGTGAAGAAGTGGTTGAAGAATAAGAAGAAGATGAAGAAACCAGAAGAAGAAGGAGGCGGAGGAGATCAACAGCTTACTCCGATGACGATCGGTGGCAAGGCAGTGGTACTCTAGCGACTGCTCCGATGATGATGTTGATGGCGGTGAGGAGGTCAGATCTAAGTGCTGGGAGGTCATCAACAAGCTTCGACGAGGAACGACGAACTCCGATGACATTCACGATAACACTCGAAAGAGGACGGTGGCGATCGGCCACTGACAGCGGTGTTCAGTGGAGTGCAGTAATGAGTCAGTATCAATATACAATAGTGTTAGAAAAATATTTGTGTGATAAAATAACTAGGGAACACTCGCAATATTTATATTAAAATACTAGAGTGTTCTCCAAGTCAGCCTTAGTGGCTCCCTTTGTAATTTGTAAAAGATATAGGGTTATTAGTGAAGAAAGCTAACTAACCTGCTAACTAACTAACTAACTAAAAAATGATTAGGTCATAGTTCAGGAAAAAGAAGAGCTAAAGAAGAAGATGGTTGTAATTCAATTCACCTCCGAAATGGCGTCAACATCCTCGCGTCTATCCCTAACGAGCAGCCCGCGAGGCTTAACCGCGGCCCGTTACATGGAGTAAGTTATGTCGCGATTAGCGGACTCACGCCTGCTTCGCATGCGTGAAGGACCAGGCATGAAAGCGGCTGATCTGCCACTTCATTTTCTGCGGGAGGAAGAGAGTTATCGGGGTCATGCTCGTCATCCTCTTCGTCCGTGTTGGCAGACTCCGAGTCCGACGCAACAACCGTGTTCTCCCTCTTCTTCCTCGCCTTAGACCCCTTGGGCTTCTCCTCCAAGCCAGTACCAACAAAAAGCTGGTACTCTGGTCAAAACCAACAGGAGGCTTGTTCGCCATGACATGGTATAGTGCCGCCAAATACAAGATCTCCCCTGACTCCTCAGCATCAGGAACTGAGAAGCTGGTATGGGTGTGAACCATGTTATAATAGTGTCAGGCTCTGATGCCGTCAAGGACACTACCTTCAAAACCCAGGCAAGAGCTGGGACTGTCCAAGAATAGCTGACTATACCCAAACTGTCGGGAGAACCTACTGGGCAAGTAAGGCTCCAAGTAGACAGTGTTGCGGTTATGGTATACCAGGTGGGCGGGACGAATGTTGTGCAACCAAAGAAACATCTTGTCGGATAAGAAGTGGGAAGGCCCAACACCATCAAGATGTATAGCCCTCACTTCCTCAGCAGTAAATTGAGGAACAGACACGGAAAATTGTATCCGTCCACTCTCGCCAGCGCCATCCGACAGGCGCGCATAGTCTCGCAATCCCAAGGCATATAGTGATATTGGAAGATGAAAGCGTCATCAGCAGTTACGCTATCTTCGGGGCCAGGCCTCATCAAAGACCGATAATGTATCAGCAGCCACCCCATCAGATAATGATAGGGCAGCTCGATGTGTTCAAAGTCCTTTATCGCGTCACGGGCGATGACCTTGGACGTGAAATTGTGAAGGCCACGATGTATGCTGCACACCATGGCCGGAAGAAGAGCTAGTCTGACCCCGAAGACCAGCTTCACAGCAGAGAGGATAAAGTTGCGGCTAATCCTCTCAATAGAACTAGTCCCTCCGAAAACTATACAATTTCGTAGCCACACCATCAGAAATCCTGCCAGAAGAGCCTTCTCGGACAACGGCTGAGTGTCTTGATAAAAATAAGCAAAAGAGTCAGATTGACTTCCGAACCTGTCACCGGTGGTTCTTACTCTCTTGGCGGTTGACACCTGGTCTTGTACCTTCTCCTGAGTTCGAGGACTTTGGAGAGAAACCCGGCCTGAGGCACCGAGCTTAAAAAGATAAATGAGCCAGGCTTTTGTGTGAGGAAGGTTCCCTTCCGAGTTGTCATTCTTTTTCTTCGACATCTGCTGGCACGTGCTGTGATGACACAGCAATTTCTGGAAGATGGCAACAAAGCCCAGGAACCCCTCCTCCAACTCCTCGAACTCTTCATTCGTGGGAGTATACACTTCAAAGACTTCATTTCCCCAAGACAGCTTGGAGACATCATGCATCTCATGGAGAGCAAGCCCCATCTCCCCTATGGGTGTAAAGAAGGTCCCCGTATGGCAGTTGTACATCTCCAGCAGAGCCATGAACAATTTCTTGTTTATGGGCAAGCCGTAGCTGGTGCCCCGAATAACATGGTAGAGTCAATCTCGCGCAGGAGAGTCTCATATTTTTGCGCGATCTACGTAGATAGGTTGGTCCACTAAGGGGTGGGGTTTACCCAACTCGGTAGCGACAACCGGCCAACGGGATAGGACCCCTTCCGAGCAAGCTGGTTCAGGAAAGTGTCAGCTTGAGAGAACTTGAAGTTGGGACCCTGCACATTCAAGAAATTGCCCGGGGCCAACCCCATCACGTAGCGGCTGACCGGTACCTTGCCCGCATACACTGACCCCAAGTTGTTGTTATAGTGGATGTTGCCCATGAACATACCAGACCGACTCGGAGTCAAGGAATCCTCCATCTTTCTGTCCATCGGCAGCATATTGAACCACGACAGTGGGAAGTGACGCTCCATCAGAGGAATATGGATCGCCGTTCCGTCAAAAGTTAAACTCCAACTCTCAGATATATCCAGAACTTGGGAGTTCTTTACAGTTAAGGCATCCCCGAAGAGGAACGCAGGCATCAAGTGTTTGCCCCTAAGCAGCCCTGAGTTCATCATCCCTGAGATAAAGAAGAAGGACTAGTTTTTAATGTCTCTCAGCCTTTCCCCAGGTTCGTCTTTTGGAAGCTGGTTCACCACATATTCGACTATGTGGTCGAACCTATAGCCCACAGCAGATTGGGCGCGACCCACCAAAGGTTCTTCCGTAGGATTAACTGGCAAATTTACTGAAAAATGATAAAAGAAACAAGTTAGAAGATGGCCAGGGAGAACTGCTTAGTGTTTTCGAGCTTATGCGGCTCTGATCAGGTGGGTTGTTAGGCGGCTCAATTTAATGGAGTTTATGCGGCTCTATTTTGGGGGGGCTCATGCGGCCCAGTTCAAATGAGCATATATGGCTCTGTTTAGCGGGGTCTCATGTGGCCCAGTTCAAGTGAGCTTATGCGGCTCAATTTAATAGAGTTTATGCGGCTCTATTTTGGGGAGGGAGCTTATGCGGCCCAGTTCAAATGAGCTTATGCGGCTCTGTTTAGTGGGGTCTCATACGGCCCAGTTCAAGTGAGCTTATGCGGCTCTGCTTCAAGAGAGCTTATGCGGCCCAGTTTAAAAGCGCTTATGCGGCACTGATTTGGTGGGGTCTTATACGGCATAGTTCGAGGGAGCTTATGCGGCACAGTTCAAAGGAAGCTTATGCATCCCTGTTCAAAGGGAGCTTATGCAGCCCAGTTTGTAAAGTGCTTATGCGGCCACAAGACGACTCTCATGCGGCTCGGACATGAGGCATACCCCCATACGGCTCGGACATGAGATGTACATATGGTACATACAGCACAGTATGCGGATTCATCATAATGAACTTAAACAGTTCAATGAAGACGAAGAAGGCCCGCACATAAAATATACGACGCAGCCATGATGGTTAGTGTTTTAAGTTCATACAATTTCTTCCAATATTCTTACCATCAATGGCGGGGTGAACGTCGGGATGAACTGTGGGAGCCTCAGTCGATGAGGAAGTCGCTCCCTTACCCTTAGCCGCAGCACTGGAGGAAGTCTTGGGAGCCATGAAAGATCGAAGGAGAAGAAGACGGCAACTAGGACGAGAAAGGCTTGAACAAGAGAAGAGAGTAAAGAGTCTCTCTCTAAAAATTACTCATATTTATAGACGGATAGGGGGCGCATAGACCGATAGACGCTTCGAATCATGTGCTGCCTAGAAGATGAAACTGACTCTTGGATTTTTATCCCCTATATGTAAAAGATTACTTGTAATCATCAAGACAAATCTAAATATTTAAAGCTGACTCTTGGGATCCTATCCAAAAGACGGCTTTAAATCAAAGCAAATCAAAGGCAATTAAATGAGACGCCTACATGGCACAGGACCAGTATACGGCCGGAACAGTCTATGCTGGCAGAGCAGTCCATGCGGCCAGGACAGTCCATACGGCCATAGCAGTTTATGCGGCCAGAACAGTCTATGCGGCCAGAACATCCTATGCGGCCAGAGGATTCTATGCGGTACGAAGAGCTTATATGGACTTAGCCATGCTTCTTATTCAAAGTATTTCAATTTTACAAATTGAAAACTTTAAAGGGGGTCTTGTAGAAGCATGGAAAAGAACAGGAAAGTCCATGCGGCTCAAAAATCCTTTAGAGCTTTATGCTCAAAAGTCCCTTAGAGCTTCATGCGGCTCAAAAATCCTTTAGTGCTTCATGCGGCTCAAAAGTCCCTTAGAGCTTCATGCGGCTCGAAAGTCCCTGATAGCTCCATGCGGCTCGGGAAAAGCCACGTGGTACTATGCGGTTCAAAAATAGGCCTCTACAGCTGGCCATAAATACTCTGTGTAGCTGGCTCATTAAATGCTCTGACGTAATACGGCAGCTCTGACACAAAGGATTGACAGCTCTGACATAAAGGTAAAATGATGACTCTGACATAATGACGTGCTCCTAGAAAGACGAGAAAAATCTTTATAGCTGGCATGATCCACCAATTCTAAAGCTCTTTATGCGGATCGCTTCAAGGACTTCCATGCGGCTCTGACATGAGGCCACCCTCATGCGGCTCAGTTATGGGGACCATCCTTATGCGGTTCAGATGGGGGCCACCCTTATGCGGCTCGGTTGTGGGCGGCACCCTCATGCGGCTCAGTTGTGAGGCCACCCTCATGCGGCTCAGTTGTAAGGCCACCCTCATGCGGCTCGGATGTGGGGACCACCCTCATGAGGCTCGGTTGTGGGGGCCACCCTCATGCGGCTCGATTGTGAGGCCATCCTCATACGGCTAGGTTGTGAGGCCACCCTCATGCGACTCAATTTCCAGGCCACACTCATGCGGCTCTGCCAGGACGCCCTTCATACGGCTCACAGCATAATGGCAGTTGGATCACGTGGCAAAAGATTGACTAAGACTTATCCACTCGGATTTGTTGCAACCAACAAATCATAACAACGCAGA
Source organism: Iris pallida (assembly GCA_029216955.1). Lineage (NCBI taxonomy): Eukaryota > Viridiplantae > Streptophyta > Magnoliopsida > Asparagales > Iridaceae > Iris > Iris pallida. The sequence continues at coordinate 1,668,816 of JANAVB010008999.1, forward strand.
TTTATTGCAACCAACACAACAGCTCAGATTGATTTCCAACAAATAGATCAAGGTTAATCTTAACCAATCCCCAACCGTCTACTTTTCAAGGCACAGTTACAAGGATGTGACCACACCCCACTCATCACAAATTCTTATAAATAGCATGGGATTATTCCTTTGCACAGACACAGAGCAAGACATGGAGAAAAGCACACATAGAGCAGAGAGAGCATCCCACAGAGCAATACGCAGAGAGAGAGCACTTCTTTGCCGGAGCCAAGGCCGCGTTCGATCGTCCAAGGAGTAAGGCAGAGTTGATATCACTTTCCCGAGCCTCTACCGTCACCTCCAGAATCAAAAACTAAACAATTGTACTTAGATTGCTTTTCCTAGGTTTTGTTCCTAGGCTCTCTTGGTACGAGCGAGTTTGTATTGTGAATCAAAGTTCAGTCCTCCCATAAAACTGTTTTGTTCTTAGATAATCAATGGCAAATATACCATACATAGGTTTCAAAGGCTGGCTGATCCAAAGGTCACATAAGTTGGCATCTATATAATCAGTTCCACAATTAGTAAAATCTTCTCATACAATAATAACATCAGGAACCATGAGCTTAAACTTAAACTTAGAACAAAAACCAATCTAAATGTAAAGTCGGAACGTAGCATCCTATATAAACAGAAAAGAGAACGAGTATTTCAAATTCAATTGCCAAGTATTAAACCTATATCACCAAATGGTCCATGTTGAGGCTTCCAGGTTGAGTCTTTATATTTAATGTCTCTGCTACAATTGGAGTAATTGTTGGAGCTTTTCCTTGAAACATGTAGAGAGGGCTTGCTCTCAACATATGCCTAGTATTATTTAGTCCCACATTGAAAAAGCACCATGAGTTGTATCTCAATATATACTTGGTATGTTGTTGAGATATGCACATGGGGTGGTGACCCTAATGAGGGAACCATGTGGGTAATTTTTCTAGGAGGTAAGGATAAGACTCCATGGTAAAGCATTAATGCTTTTTGCTCTTAGAAATTATTCCATTGGAGCTAAGCCCGATTCGGGCTCATGGGCTCTCTCTCTCTCAGAGGTTAAGTGCTAAGTGTTGTTCTAAACAATTCCTTACGAATTTTTAGAGATTTCAAGAGAGAAGAGAAACAGTGCACCAGCGCAAGAGTCCGCGCCATCCGAGGAGTCAGAAGAACGGTATGTTCTAAAGTTCTTCGTCGAACTTGCTGGTTCCTGGAAGCTGTTCGTGGGGGGCGAATCAAGCTTTGAGCGACGGTGATCATTCACTCCAGTAGGCCATTCTATCCATTTCTGTTCATCCTCTTTTATCTCGTTCTAAACGATAACGTCTCTGATCTAATCAGAAAACTTTAGTAGATCTTTATCGCTACTGTCACGAATTCTTCTGTGTCTTCTTCGAAGTGACACATTAGTTTTTGTTTCTCAGAATCCTCCTGGATCTCTGTCGTGCACCTTCTTTGAAGTGTTGCATAATTTTCAGTTTTTTTTCGAAAAATTATGCCCCAGGACTAACAATCTCAAAGCTTGAGTTCACAAGATCGAAAACTTTTGTGCTTCACACATCAATCCTAACTTCTGTAAGTTAGAGCAATTTGATGGAGAGCACTATCAAGTCTGAAAGAGAAATGCTAGCCTAAATTTTTAACTTTCTGAAGTTGACCACATGCTAACCGAGGCAGAACCAACTATTCCAGAAACTGCTGCTGCTGCTACTAAAAGTCAGACCAAATGGAGAAGGGAGAATAACCTCTGTAGGCTTCTCATTCTAAATGCTATGGTGAACTCCCTGGCAAAATTATATTCTAAGAAGACAATTGCCAGAGAGATTTGGGAGTCTTTGGAGAAACTGTACGAAGATGACAAAAATAGGAGAAAGATATTTATCGTTGAAAAATATCATAAGTTGCTCTTTGAAGACGAGAAGACTATGCTGCCGCAGGTGAAGGATTTCCAGAAGGTGCGATAGAAGTTGGATGATGAGGGGATGCCTCTAACCGACAAGTTTATTATTGGAGGGATCGTATCTAAGCTCCCCGTTGGGTGGAGCAAGTTCTATGCAAACAAGCATAGGAAGAAACTGTAGATCGGTCTCGAAGATCTCCTGCAAGAAATCTATGTTGATGACCAGATGAGGGCTCAACTGAAGGTGGATGCGCTGTCCAACTAGATGGCTAACGCCAATTTGGTTCACACCAAGGAATCCAAAGGAAAGCAGACGGCTTTCTACAGTAAGAAGAAGGACCCCAATAATCTAAAATCGAAGGAGACTTTATTTAAACAACAGAAGCCAAAGTCCCAGTTGCCTTGCTTCAAGTGTGGCAAGAAGGGCCACTTCAAGAGTGAATACAAATCTAAGTCCAAGCAATCAGAGCAAGGTGAGCCTAGTAAGGTTTTAATAATCACTGACGTTGTTGCAATGATTGTGCAGGTTAGTATGGTAGGGGCTGACTCTGACAGGTGAGTAGACACTGGTGCCACCTGCCATGTCTTCTCAAACAAGGAATGGTTCACCACCTACGCACCAACTTCTGAAGTTGTTATGGTGGCGAATCAGGTATAAGCTGAAGTGCAAAGGATCGAGACAGTGGTGTTGAAGCTGACTTCTGGGAAGTCTCTGACACTTCAAGGTGTAAAGCATGTACCTACTATTACAAAGAACCTGATCTCTGGAGGCCTACTCTGTAATACAGGCCTAAGGATGGACATCAATGCTGGCCAGATGGTAATGTCCATAAAGGGAACATATTCGAGAAAGTTTTTTATATCGAAGGAATATTGAAAATTCAGCTTATAAATTAGTCTAATGTGATTAATGCAATCGCTCATTCTGCTTATACTCTTGAGTTATGACATAATAGACTAGGACATGTTCATTATAAAAGAATAAACAGAATGTCTATTTTAGGACCTATCTCCAAATGTGGGAATGAGGTAGAGAAATGTGAAGTTTGTGCTTAGACGGAGATCACAAGGAAACCTTTTCCTCGGGTTAATCGAAGCACAGATCTTCTGGAATTGGTACACTCTGATATCTGTGACTTCAAACAATTCTCTACGAAGGCCGGGATGAAGTATTTCATAACCTTCATTGATGACTTCTCAAAGTATGCATTCGTTTACTTGCTGAAGGCTAAAGACGAAGCGTTCAAAAAGTTCAAAAAGTTCAGGGACGAGGCTGAATGACAAACTGGACAATAACTCAAGAGAATAAGAAGTGATCGAGGTGGAGAGTACCGGTCTTGTCACTCCCATTTTCTGTTGTACGTATTTCTAGTATACGTGTACGAATTTTTGACATTTGTTAGGTGACCCATGTTTTGACTTATCTTGTTTAGCCTAGTCTTGGATTAATCTTGACTTGGTTTAATTTGGTTTGGTTTAACTTGGTTTGGTTTGGTTTGGGGTTGGGTTGAGATGAGTTGGCTTGGTATATATACCAACTCCTCTCTCTCTCCTCATTTATTTTTTATTTACTTCTTCACCTTCTTCTTCTGCTTCTTCTTCTTCTTCTTCCTCTTCTTCTTTATTTACTCCTCCCACCTACCAAGCCCTAGCAAGTGTAATTTGATTCATGATGGATCTCAAATTTTATTGTTCTATTGTCTTCCTTGATTGATTCTAAGCCTCAAGTTTTTTATTTTGATGGTTACGTTTTTGTAGATCTAAGTCTGTAATTTTTTCTTATTTTTCTTAGTTTTGATCTCTTTAAGTTTGTTATTTCCTAGATCTAATGGTTCTATGTTGTAGGGAATTCAATTCTACCCAATTTTGGCTTTTGAATCGCTTGATTTTGACTTCGTATGAAGAAGTTATGGCATTTTAGTGTTAATAGGTTCCGACACATCTTCGGTGCTGTAGGGATGATGAACAGTGCCGTGTGCACCCACGTGCCGTGCCTTCATACCATGCGCGTCGTGCACCCGTGTGCTATGTGTTTCGTTTGTCGCGCGCCTGCGCGAATTTTTGTCGATTTTCTGCCGTGCGCCGTGCCTCCGCGCCATGCGCACCGTGCACCCGCGCATTGTACGTTTCGCTTGTTGTGCGCCCGTGCAATTTGTTGGCCGCGCACTAGGCGCCGTGCTTGCGCGATCTGCGCATCGTGGGCGGTTTTGTCCGTGCGCACAGCGTGCCCATGCGCGAATGGCTATTTTTGCCCGTTTGAGTTGTTTTGTAGCTAGAATCTCGTAAAACTCAAAACATGAAAGTTATAGATCTTTGTCTTGGATTCAAGAATCTTCTTGTTTCACCTTAACTGGAGTTTATATGCGACTGATAGTTTCAATCATGGTTCTCGATCTTTTTCCATGTTTTCTATATTTGACCTAAATTGCGACGACTCGACTTGACAACTTGGTAATCTGAGCTAGTAACTTGCTTGAGCATGATAATATGATCTCGTCTTAATAATCTTGATAGTGGCCCATCGTGGCACATTCTTGACAAGTACTCTTGACATGACAAGTAAACCTGACATGACATGTATAATCTTGAATGATGTTACGACAGCTATTCCTGTCTTGCTAGTGTAACTCTTGCCTTGACTCCATGGTTGATTGTGCCTGTACAAACTATCTGTCTCGTCTTGCATAATGTCTATGACATAAATTCTTGATTACTATGGTTAGGGATTCATAATTAATCTGACTAGGTTAATGACTAGATTGATCAAGTAGTTCATATAGAGAGATTTTTCAGTTACAGGCGATCCTGTTATCCCAGCCGCACCTATAGACTTGTAGCCTGCCAACGAATAGGGCACATTTCCAGCACACTATCATGTATGGTACTTCTTAAATAATAAGTACTAAAGTATACCTGTAATCTTGTAACTCTTGTAATCCCGCCTGGATAACCTGGATAGTCTGCAGAGCTTGTGACTGCGAAAACATCTCATTGCATCTTGTTAGTAACTAGGCCTGTGACAACCATAATTAGCTAATGATAGCAAGCCATAGGGCTTGATTGGATGTGCCTGAATGATTGTCTCAGAGAATTATATTCTACCTCTTATTTTCTTAATTCAAGCTAGTATGTTCTTTAAAGCATGTCTTTTGTGTTACTTAATTATGTTCTTTTATCAGTTCTTTTATTCCTTTTATGCTGGTTTTAGTTCCTAAGTTGAGCCTCTCTTGTGGTACTTGCTCTTTATGGGGTCTGACCCAGCTGGTTTTATATGGCCAGATTTTGGAGTGATACCCGAGGATCTACCTACCTTTTAGCCAGATGGTGAACACCAGGAGTAACCGTGGCAACGAGTAGGTTTTCTTATTTTTGCTCTCCCACTAATGTATTCTTTTGAGGCGTTTAGCCGTCGAGCACGTGTTAGCTCGTGTTGAAACTTTATTTCTATCTGCCTAAGGGCTGTAACATGATTGACAAATCCTAGGGTTGATCATGTATGACTTAACTCTTGCTAGTCTTGTATTTTGTATGACTAGCTTTATGATCATCTGAATATGTAATATTTGGGATACCTTACTTTGTATGTCTGATGATCTAACATCTTGTAACAATTATTTGCTTGCTTGAGATTGAGACACTAGGCTTGTTCTTGACCATAAGAGATTGTTGGCTTGTAGATAAACCATCATGCATCTAGACAGTCATGACCGCATTGTGAGGTGGGTTGCACTTTAATGTATGTAGATGGCTGTGTTTGTCCCCCGCTCTCTAGTATTCTGGTTCTGGGGCATGACACGGTATAAATGGTGGCCCATGCAGGTCTTATAAATCAAGATGTGTGAGGTTTTTACTGAAAAGATATCTCAATCAGCATTCATTCTTGATCTCTACTAGTACCTTCTAACCTTCATGATTCTTGACCTGATAAATGCTTATATCCTTGATCTATCCTGGTCCTTCCTTATTGTTCCCCATGTCATTTTTCAGTGGCATTGTACCTGGTCCTATCGATCAGCCTGGTGGAGCACCTGCAGTGAACCAACAACAAGTGAACTAGCCGCAACCTGGGGAGCAAGCCCAGCACTCAGGAGAAGCATCTCGAGTCATGCCTTTCGAGAATCCAGATCCACCAGTTTAGCTAGCCCAGCCTGGAGATCCTGACAATAGAGCCCTGATGGGACTCATCCGGGACTTTCTTGTGTCACAAGATCGTCGGGGCGATGCCATGCAGCAGATAGTACAAGCAGCCATGTGCAAAGTTGATTACCAGGGGAACAGTGCAGCCAACAGCTTCAAGCGCATGAACCCTCCCTTCTTTGACGGTAGTGAAGATGCTATTGCTGCTGATGCTTAGCTTCAGGATATAGAGGTTATTCTGGAGGCAGCTCGAATTTCAGAGGAAGAGAAGGTGGTCGTTGTGCGCCTGTAGTTAGTGGACTTAGCCTGCAGCTGGTGGGTGATGCAAGCAGTTGGTTTGGTGACACCTGTTTTGTGGGCGGTATTCAGTAACAAATTCTAGACGAAGTACTTTGATGCAGTAGCTCGGTATGAATTGCAGACAAGGTTTAGCAATCTCAAGTAGATGGAAAGGACGATCGATGGATATACGGCCGAGTTTTCTAGGCTTAGTCTGTTTGCTCCCACCTTGGTGGCGACCAAATTGGACCGAGCGCAGCGATTCCAGTAGGGACTCCACCTAGAGATCATTTTAGCAGCGGAGCAGTTTGAGCATCAGACCTTTGATGCTGTATTGAGAGAAGTAAGGCCGCATGAATATACCTCCCAGAGGATAGTAGATCGAACTGGAGGACGGAAGAGGCCTCATGGACAGTTGTCTCAGTCATCAACACCAGCCCCGACAGCTAGGGCTTTGACAATTTGAGCTCCTAGGAGGGCGACCACGGTTTCGTCGGTTCAGCACTCGACTCTGATATATCCTCAGCAGCAGATGCAGAAGCAATCTTCCGCAATAGGCTGCTCTCATTGTGGAAAGCCAGGGCACGTAGTTTCAGAGTATTGTAGAGCACAGGGGTTGTGCTTGGCTTGTGGGACACCAGACCACATGATAGGGTCCTGCCCGTATAGAGCCAGTTCATCTTCATCAACCCTAACCAGTCCATCGGTCAGGGGACCAGCACTAGTGCAGCAGCAGCAGTACCAGCCTCCGAAGCTGTTACCGTCTCAGGCTCAACATTATGTTCAAACCCAAGCTTAGATTCAAAACAGGTAGAGAGGTTACCAGCAGAGGGGACCAGCACCAAGAGGATAGGGTCAAGCTATGGCTTTGACCGTGGCAGAAGAATTGGCATCAGGTGAGGTGGTGGCGGGTACCATTCTCATCAACTCTTTTTCAGCATCAGTATTATTTGATTCGGGTGCATCACATTAATTTATGTCTGCACGATTCACAACACGGATAGAACTGGAGCCCAATTCATTATCAGTAAGGCTCAATATACTTACTAGTAACGGTCTTATGGGAGTAGATAGGGTCTTTTTTTTGTGTCGAATCGTAGTTAGCGGTAGAGAGTTTCCCGCTAGATTGATAAAAATTTCGATGGTCGATTATGATGTGGTCCTAGGAATGGATTGGTTGAAGGATCGGTATGCAAGAATAGACTGCCATGTTGGCAGGATTACTTTTGGTATTCCCGACGAAGTAGAGTTTTCATTTTCCAGAAGCGAAGTAGAACCTTCTCCACCAGTCTTGCGGATGGCAGTAGCAGGAGCAGTTCAATTTCCCAGAGTAGTAAAAGAATTTCCTAACATATTTTCCAAAGAGCTTCCAGGCATGTCGCCAGAGAGAGAAATAGAGTTCACCATTGATTTGATTCCAGGGACGGCACCAGTATCAGAAAGAGTCTGCAGAATGGCACCATCAGAATTGGGGATCATGTACAAGATGATTGAAGAACTCAGAACCAAGGGATTCATTCGTGCTAGTAGATCACCTTAGGGAGCCTCAATGCTTCTTGTGAAAAAAAGGATGGTACGTCAAGATTATGTGTTGATTATCGTACCTTAAATTCTATAACAATCAAGAACAAATATCCCCTACCAAGGATAGATGACTTATTCGATCAACTCAGTGGAGCAGAAGTATTCTCAAAGATTGACTTGCGGTCGGGGTACCATCATATCAGATTCAGAGAGCAAGACATCCCGAAGACAACATTCAGATCTAGATATGGGCATTCGGAGTTTCTCGCTATGCCATTTGGGGTGACCAATGTGCCGGCAATATTCATGGATCTCATGAATCGCATATCCATGCCTTATTTGGATCAGTTTATGATAGTGTTTATAGACGACATCTTGGTCTACAGTAAGAGTAAAGCAGAGCATGAGCAACATCTCCGAGTAGTCCTTCAGATTCTCAGAGAGCACCAGTTGTACGTGAAGTTCAGCAAGTGCAAATTTTGGCCTGATCGTATTTCGTACTTAGGTCACATCATCACCAGAGGTGGAGTAGAAGTGGAGCCCCAGAAGATAGTATCCATAGAGACATGGCCAGTACCCAGTACCGTCGCAGAGGTTCGTAGTTTTCTAGGATTGGTGGGCTATTACCAGCGATTTGTATCAGACTTTGCCCGGATTTTAGCGCCATTTACGCAGTTGACCCGTAAGGATGTGCAGTTTGCTTGGATAGTAGAGTGTCAGAGTTCATTCGAGAATTTGAAGCAAGGATTGATGATAGCACCCATTCTCACACTTCCAAATGGGACTGGAGGATTCTCAGTTTATTGTGACGCTTCAGACAAAGGATTAGGATGCGTCTTAATGCAACATGGCAAGGTAGTAGCTTATGCGTCACGTCAGCTTTGTGATCATGAGAGAAATTACCCAACCCATGAATTGGAGTTAGCAGCGGTGGTTTTCGTACTTAAGCTTTGGAGGCATTATTTGTATGGAGATCGGGTAGAGATTTTCATCGACCACAAGAGTCTTAAGTATGTGTTTACCCAGAAGGATCTCAACATACGTCAGAGGAGAATTATCATCTCCCTATTTTTCCAAAATACGTATATGACTGTATTTTTGTATTTAGAGGATTTTGAATTTTGGGTATTTTTAAAATTTTATTGTTTATTTATTGAAAGAGAGTGTTATCCCATTATTAATATTGCTACTACTATTATTATTATTAATATCATTGTTATTATTATTATTATTATTATTAATTTTTTTGATCCTAAATCTACCCCTCCAAAATATCTAAAACCCCTACCTAACCCCTCACATCACTCCCCCTCACCCCTCTCTCCACTCATTCACTCCCTCTCTCATTCTCTCTCCCTCTCAGCTTGGAGAGTAGCACCCCCAAGCTCAGCTCTCTCTCCTCCCTCTCCCTAGCTCCGGCCACCACCCTCATCGCCAGCTCACCACCAGTTTTCTCTCTCCCTCACTGCGCCCTTCCCCTCCCTGGAGAGCAGCCCCCCCGAGCTCCCTCTCCTCCTCACCAAGACCGGCCTCCTCTACCGCGACCACCACCACCCGTGGTCGCCGCCTTCACTCCCAGCACCACCCTCGCCGTCATCTCCTCTGGCCCGCTCCGTCAGCCTCCACCTTCGGAGCCACTGCCACTTCGGCCGCCACCACCGTCGTCATCGCCTGCCGTCGGCACCACCAGTTCCCCTCTTCCTTTCTCCTCCGCCTGGCCGAGCCCCCATGGCCACCACCGGCACCGCCGTCGCCATGACCGAGCTCCACCGCCAACTTCCATCTCTCACTCTCCTTCCTCTGCCACCGGGAGCCTCCGACCCGACTTGGCCGAACTCCCCAACGGCCTCCGTCTCCTCCGTCCTTCTTCTTCGGCCAACAGCGTCGCCCCGACCTGGCTCCTGTTGCTGACCACCCTCCCCCGCTGGTGGTCTGACCCTACCTGACCTGACCTGGTCGAGTCCCCCTCTAGTGAGCTCCGCCACCCTCCTTTCTTCCCTCCTCGGGCTGTGAGCTCCTCGGGGAGCGAGCCCCTCGATCGGCATACCTCGGGACGCGTGCTGTCTCGAGTAACGCACTGTCTCGTGTAGCATGTCGCCTCGGGCAGCGCACCCTCGGTTGGTGTGCCCCTTATTCCTTGTACTGTCTCAGGACGAGTGTACCTCGGTTTACGAGCTGCCATGGGCAAGCGAGACGCCTCGAGCCCCGCAGTGCCTCGGGCACCATGCCCTATTGGTTTGTGTGTTGCCTCATTTCTCGTGTCTCGGCCTTTGTATCGCTCAATTTTTGTACCATATCAGTTTGTGTGCCCGCATCGATTTACGTGCCGCCTCGGTTTGTCTGCCACATTGGACTCCGTACCGTATCGATTTGTGTGCCCTTTGGACTTTAGGTTATCTTGATCTACGTACACGTCTCGATTTACGTACATGTTTCTATTTTTTGTTCGTCTCGATATTCGAGTCATCTCAATTCTTGTGTGCGTCTCGATATACGTACATGTCTTGGTTTGCGTGCACATATCGATCTGCGTATCTTAGTTTTCGTGCCAGATCCCTGCACTACTTGCGGGACCTATACGGTATAGCCTCCTGCCATCCCCCGTGATTTCTTCTATTATTTTATTAGTTGATGCTAATGATTGTTCATTGTGTGTTCTGAGGACCTCGATGGACGTGCTAGCCTGGATCCTGATCGCCGAAGACTTGCTTACCTAGCCGAGCGCTCTAGGCAAGTATCCCTTGCTCATCGACGGCTCTTGCCCTCTCTCTTGGATTTTATTGTATTTAATTAGTTGTAAATGTATAACCATGATTAGTGTAGCTTAGCAGTAGAACTGCCATGATAACCTAGAATAGCTTGGTTCGATACCGGGATAGACCGTATCGGACAACTCGGATGGGTCATCCACACCTCCGAGGATACGAGCATGACTCACATCTATAGATTGTCCCTGTATGTCCCGTATCCGACTCGCGGTCGGGTAACGGCTTGGCAAACTATTCTTGTGGCTATGATTGCGCTTGGGTTAGAATTATGAACATGTGCTGTGATGCGCCCTACGAGGCGATTATTTTATTATATTATGCATGTTGGCTTGGCGCCCAATACGCATCGTAGTGCTGCTGGAAGACGGAACTTAGTGGTCTCGGGTTCAATTTGTTCCCAGTACGCATCGTAGTGTTGCTGGTAGCTGAGACTTAATGTTCTCAGCCTGCGACTCTACGATTCTGCGGTGGGTTGCACCGAGTAGTTTTAGCCCCAATTCGTAGGGTTCTCACGTCCAGATTATAAAGGAGACTCTGCCAGATTTTTCCAGAATTCCCAGTTGGGAATTTGGTTCGAAGGATTAGGCTGAACCATTCCTTTGGTCTGCTGGACTGGATTCATGCATGTTCATCTTGGCATAGTTTACCTGATCCTATTGCCTGCTAGGTAGACTCCATACTAGATTAGTCGCCTAGCTCCTGACCTATCTTGTCCGTCGGATAGCATAAGAAGAGCGGTTCCACTCGGGAGATGGTTTACAACCCTGGTCCTTTTTTGGTTTAAGGGTTGTGGATATGCTCCAGAGCGGTTCACGCAATCCTTGCCACTTTTTCGGTGGCCTTTAATTAATAGACTCTTGTCCCCGTCTGACCATTCCTTCTAGGAGTTATCCTAGTCTAGCCAGCTAGGACTGATAGTTGTCCTATGTATCGAGATTTATGATTTTGGGGTATATCTGAGGATTGAGTATTACGGGAGTATGATCTCGAGATATTGATTGATAGACCCACGTGGATTCTTGGATAGTGTTACTATTTCTTTTGATGATGTTCTAATTCGATCCGACATGACTGTGGATTCATGGATTTTGATAATCGCGAATGTTTCGTGGAGCAAGGAGAATATCGAGGGTATTATTATATAATTTTTACTCGACTTCCCAAATGCCCAAAACCTGGTACCTTTGTGTATTCTGGTAGTTGGGGAACCTGGTTTGATTGCTATGTCTTGGTAGTTGAGGGGCTCATTTTCTAGTGGCTTGTGATCATTGACTTGGAGGATTCTTGTGAGCCAGAGGGCCTAGCATTGCTTATAGTAATAGCTTGGTATTTGGTTATTGACCTTCCTAACATGATATTGATTCCATCGTAGAGGGGAGACTCTTGATAGATTGATCTGGTGGATGGAACAACTTAAGGATTGGAGCTGTAGGCTCCCATGTATGCTTGACATGTTATTATAGTATAGATCTCGAACTTGTACATGACCTGATATCCATGCTACGATGTGGGCAGATGACTCCGTGTGATTGATAGATTTGACCCCATCTTGACTTGACTACTTATATCCGATCCATGTTTCCAGTTTACCATTTGAGGTACTGGCCCTGACCTTGCACTTGAGCTCTTTGTCTACTGGCACTTTGAGGTTCTACCTAATTTTATGGTACTGTAGTGCCATCCTGATATTCCAGCCATATTGTACGATAACCTGGACCTGTCTTGATTCTTGATGGTGGCCCGTCGAGGCGTACTCCTGACTAGCACTCTGGACATAACGAGTAAACCTAACATGTATATCTTGATTCCTGATAGTGGCCCGTTGAGGTGCACTCCTGACTAGTACTCTCGACATGACATGTTTACTCTTGATCGCTGTTGCGACATCCCGTCCTGACTTGCTAAGTATAACCTTGTCTTGACATCGTGGTTGACTTTCCTGATTGTGCTTATACAAACTACCTGTCTCGTCTAGCATCATGTCTAGGACATGGATTCTTGGTTACCACGGTCAAGAATCCGTAATGAATCTGACTAGGGTAACAACTAGATTGATCAAGTAGCTCATATAGATAGGGGTATTCCGGCTACAGACAATCCCGTTATCTGGGCGCTCATATGGACTTGTAGCCTGCCATCGAGTAGGGCATATTTCCAGTCCACTGTCATGTGGGGCACTCCTCCTGCTAGCTATTAGGGTATATTTGTCTCCCGGACGATGTATCCACTATATATATTCGTCCTGGATAGTCTGCAGGGCTTGTGGCTGTAGGAATACCCCAAATTACATCTTGCTAGTAATTTGGTCTGTGATAACCCTAGTTAGCTAATAATAGCAAGCTGTAGGCATTGTATGGCCGCTTATTCTTCTAAGTTGTTTAGCTTATTGCTTGCAAAGCTGGCTGATATTGATGTCCAGCAGGCGATACATGTATTATTGGATGCTAGGGAGATTGTGATTGTATTAGCTACATTAGTTGTGGTTTGCTACCGTACGTTGGTACCATACGATCCTATCCTCATTTACTGTACTTATATGATGTTCCTGTCTTATTTTATCCTGTTGGTTTTTCTTCGCCCGTCCTTGAGCCTTCCTTTCTGGTACTTGCTACGGTTGGCCTGACCAACCCTGGATTATTCCCAGATTGCCTGAGACCGACCCTGTGGATCTTTCAGACTTGACTTGGGGGATGTCCTTCAGTTCCAAACCATGCTAGGGACTGTAGGGAGGTATACTTGTCTACATTATTATTCTGTACTGTAGATTCCTGATTTTCATATGAGTATTTTCTGTTTTACATATGATTATCTCACTTGATGTTGTTTCATTGTGATTTACATGTGGACATGAGATCGGATTTAGGCCATAGATTGATTGTATGCTAGGATACCCAACAAGACTTGACAACCGTCATCGCCGTATAGCATATTCGTACCTTATACGGTGTAGCTGGCCGACGTCCGTCCCCGTATTCCGGTATTGGGGCATGACACGGTTTTAGTGGTGGCCTATGCAGGTCTCGTTTTGAGATTTTGGTGGGTATCACATGATTATTGATCTCAGTCCACTATTTCTTGTTATTCCCACTGGTTACACTTGTCATTCGCTCCCTTGAACCTGTGAACTGGTCCTCATCTCTACTTGGACCTATCTTGCTTGTCTATATCTTATTCGTGTTATCTACCTCTGATCCTTGTTTGATAGATATGATCCTACAGTTGGTCATGTCTATCACCTTATTTGATGAGATGTTATCTTATCTCCATCATTTGGGTTACATGATTATTTATCTTGGATTCTGTACTCTCTACCGGTGTTTCGTCTTGGTTGATTTTTTGTTATCCCTTTCGTACGTTGACTTCGTGTTGACTTAGTATCATTATCGCCCTCTTCGAGAGTTGGCTGGATTGCTGCGGAATGAAGATTTTATCTGGACTATGAGATTGGATATTTCAGCATTTGTTGAGTGTCCAATGGGTATTCTTGTATCAATTTAGCTCCTTTGATTCTGGACAGTTCCACAATCATGATTATTTGTTTTAAATATTATCTTGGTTATAGATATACTTTCTATGTAGTATATTTTGCATGGATTTTGGATTTAGAGTATTTTCTAGAAAACTGTCTGGTTTATTGAATGTGTCTTTGGATGCATAATTATGATTTGACATGGATTACGAGTTTTGATTATTTTGTAGAATTATCATGTTGTATTATTAGATATTTTATGGTTTTAGTGACTTGAACTGTCACGCTCCAGAACCAGAATACTGGAGAGCAGGGGAATGACTCAGCCAGCTACGTATTACGGGTAGATGAATACCGTATAATACGATCAATGATGTCTAACAAGACGAGGGGGTGCATACTACATGAAAGTCTTGCTATGGTCACTTCACATCTATTGTCTCAATCATTCAAACAAGAAACAGAAATAGAGAACATGTAAGATAAAGCAGTAAGGCGTCCCAAACGCTCAGTCAAAATGTTCTTGATATCAGGCTTTACAAAATATAGCCAGATGATGAAGCAAGGTATACACAATTGTTTATCAGCTGCAGCCTGACTTTAGTTACAATTATATAAAAGTAAGTACAAGACAATCCGACTAACATGTCGGTGCCAAATGGCAAAGTATAAAGTAAATAACAAAACGAGCGGGGAAGTAAGGAATCCACTCGAGTCCTCCTGCGATCATTCCTCTAGTATTGACCATGTTGGAGGTAGAAGTAAGCTGAATCCTCGGGCACCGACTCTAAATCTGGCCATGCAAAATCAGAGAGATTAGACCTCTAATAGCAAGTACCGCAAGGGAGCACGATATGAGAAATTGGAACCCACAATAAGAAAGATATGATAAAATAGATCTCTGCGTGCTACTGGAATTCACATAACATCATGACACTTCGAACCAACCTCCCAACCAAACAAGGACAGAAGTTGGCCCGTCATGTCCTGACATTCTGATCATCTCAGCTAGTCAACAGAGTAGGTACAGTACGCAGACAAATTAATTTAAACGGCCATTTAACTCCTACGGCTTGCTACTGTGAGTTCCAAGTTACCTTAGAAATATGCAATAGGGATTCCTCAGTTCTTACTATGTGCAAGCAAGGCTAGTCTATCCAGTCAATCAATTGTGCCAATCATGAATTAGACGAGTCCCAGCGGGACGTCCGTCATCAATATACAATATACAATAAATAATATAAGCAGATACCGCTCCCTGCCCGTGTGGCAGATTTGCAGTATCTGTGGGAACCAGTCGGCCTGTCGGGCACTTAATAGTCCCAAAGAGGGCTGTCATGTAAGAACTAGGGAATCCATTCTCTCCCTGTAATCATTATTTTATTTAACTTAATAGTCTCTACGTTAAGTGAAATTCCATACTGTGGATCATGGTCATTCAGAATGAGTACTTTCTGTACATAGTACGGTATGCCCAACTCTACAACGATACCCGTGCGGTTAGGTTGTAGGTCTTACATAGCGTAATGCAACAATCAAAACTAACCACGGAATAATCATGCCTCGACCATAAAGTACACATGCTGTTTTTGTAAGATAAATAAATAAATTGAAGCCTGCATGTGCCTGTATGCTAATAGTCGGGATCAGCCAATCGATTATAATAGTTCATAGTTAAGATGAACGTGTCTCATTCATTCAATTCAATAAGACGACTAGCCAGTCTCTTAGTTCCAACTAGGAACGCATGATCAATTATTAATCAAGATAGCAATCAATGTTAATTAATGCCAGTTTGAAATAAGAAAACAATTAAAGGCAATAAGGGCAACAATAGATGGATGCCTATCTATGCAGTCGGGTCAGTCAGGATCCTTCTTATGCGGCCATGAACTAAGTGCCATAAAACCTCATGTGGCTGGGAAAATCGGGCCAATGCGGCTAGGGTGAAACAAGTCCCATACGGATGAAAGTTTAGAAATTCATGCGGCTGGGGTAATTAAAAGTCCATACGGCTGGCAATTCATATGAGGCCGAATTGACGAAGCTCATGCGACTCAAATGATGGAGCTCATGCGGCTGGGATGCCTGCGTCTATGCGGCTAGGATGAGCTAAGTCCATGCGACTGGCAATTCTCATGCGGCCGGAACGACGAAGCTCATGCGACTGCGGCCAAAATAATTAACATAGCCTTATGCGGCTAGCAAGTCTATACGGCCAGACTAACAAGTCATGCGGCCAGATGGGACTCGGGTCCTTTATGCTGCCGAGAACGTCAAGCGCTCATGCGGCTGAAAAAGGTCCATGCAGCCAGGTAGCTTTATGCAGCCGGAACTGCCATGCGGCTGGATATGCGTATGCGGCCAGGAAGCTGCCATGCGGCTGGGAAAATCATATGCGGCCAGGAAGACTCGCCGTATGGAAAACTCATGCGGTCAAGCACTGTTCTTCTTCTCCACTTTTCTGAGAAGAAGAACCATGGGAAGCCATTACTTCCAAGCTCTCCAAATCCTTCATTCCAAGTCCAAATCTGGACTTCCATAGGTCAAAATGGGGTAGAACGAAATTCTCTACAACATGGAACCATCAAAACTTAAAAAATAACAACGTTACTAGATCAAAACCTAAGAAATTTGAAAATGCATTAAACTTAGATCTACATGAAATGAACCATGGAAATTGAAAATGCTAAGTACTAGAGTATCTAAGAATATTGAGAGAAAAACAATAGAACAACAAAAATGGAGATCCATCAAGAAACAAGTTGGCACTTGCCTATGCGGCTGGTAGGTGGGGAGAGTTTATGAGGAAGAAGAAGAGTTATGAGAAGTAATAAAGACAGAGAAGGGAAAGGGGGCTTTAAATGAAGGAGTGGTGGTAGGTGGGAATTTGTTGAACCATCCCATGGCCGAAAATAAACCCAACTCAGGCCGAACCCAAAAGCAAAGTAGAATAAAAATGCTGAAAGGAAAATTGCAAGAAATTAATTAACATAAAATTAAAGGAATTTTAAATACAGAATAATACATGATAAATATTAGATAAATGCATAAAAGCAGTACATGTATTTAAAATACGTATTCTAGGAACGGGAAGTGACATCTCTACCCTCCTTAGAAAAATTCCGTCCTCGGAATTTCAATTCCAAGCAGGTTAGAAACATCAAAGTTAAACTAATCTAAGTACCAGTAAATTAAGTAAGCAATCAATCTAAAATGTCAACAGTAAGTAACATATCCATGTTTAACTATTGACGACACCTAGCAATTCTACTCGTAAGGTGACAAGCATGAGGAGTTAAGACAACCAAGGTATACAGAAAAAGATATACCTTGTGAGTCAAACAGGTACGAATACCACGATCGGATATCATCCTCACGTTCCAACGTTGACTCCCCTAAAAAGTGATGACCCCAAGCAACCCGGACAAGGCTAATTGTTTGGTTCTTGAGTATCTTCTCACTTCGGTCCAAAATAGACACAGGTTGTTCCTCGTAGAATGATCAAGGATATGGCTTGGGTCCGATACATACCTTCACAACTGAGATACATGAAATACGTCATGCACCTCTCGTAACGAAGGTGGAAGAGAAAGACGATAAGCAACATCACCTATCCTATCAAGGATAGCAAATGGGCCCACGTATTGCGGACTCAATTTCCCGCGAACGCCAAATCTAATGACCGTACGGGTAGGTGAGATCCGTAAGAACACGAGGTCCCAAAAGAAAACTCTAGCGGCCTACGATGCAGGTCCGCCCAATGACGATGCCAATCTTGCACAACACAAAGTCGCTCTCTAATTCCCTTAACCACTTCAACTGTCTGAATAATTAGCTCTGGGCCTAGCATCTTCCTCTCTCTCCAATATCATCCCATGCTAGTGGCGACCTACACTTCTTACCATATAGTGCTTCAAATGGCGCCATCTAGATACAGGCTTGATAACTGTTGTTGTATGAAAACTCGACTAAGTGCAGGTGGCTCTCCCAAGACCCTCCAAAATCCAGAGTGCAAGCTCGTAACATATCTTCTAAAGTCTGAATTGTTCTTTCTGATTGCCCGTCCGTCTGTGGATGGTAAGTCGTACTAATCTTAACTTAGTACCCAAAATATGATGTAAGCTTTTCCAGAAATGCGGTGTAAAGCAGGTATCTCTGTCTGACACAATACTGACCGGGACTCCATGCTGCCTGACTATCTATTGTATATACAACTCTGCCAGCTTCTCTGTAGATTGTCCTACTCTGAAAGGGAGAAAATGTGCTACCTTTGTAAGCCGATCTACTATCACCCAAATAGCATCTTTACCACTTGGCGATCTCGGTAAACCGGTCATAAAGTCCATTATGATATGCTCCCACTTCCATTTCAGAATAGGAAGTGATTGCAATAACCCAGCTGGCCTCTGCTGTTCTGCCTTCACTTGCTAACATACCAAGCAACGGGAAACAAATCTAGCTATCTCCCTCTTCATTCCGTTCCACCAGAAGTGTTGCTTGATATCTTGGTACATCTTGGTTCCTCCAGGGTGTATAGAATACTGAGAACTGTGAGCTTTTGTCATAACCTCCTGTCTGATATCTCCACTAGGCACACATAGACGTGATCCAAACCTAAGTGTACCATTTTCATGGATTTGCATCTCTTTTCTGAGTCCTGACTCACATTCTGTCCTAGGTTTCTGAATCCTTAGGTCCTGTGCCTGAGCTGCCTTGATCCTGTCTACCAAGTCGGATTGAACTTGTAGACTCACCAGAATTCCTACATCACTAGGAAGTATAACTTCGATACCCATCTCCTGAAGGTCTTCTAAGATATGCTTCTGTGTAGTCAACATAAATGCGCCGCCTCTCCTACTGAGAGCATCTGCTACCACATTAGCCTTGCCTGGATGATACTGAAGCTCCACGTCATAATCCTTGATCAACTCTAACCATCTTCTCTGCCTCATGTTCAGTTCCTTCTGAATAAAGATGTACTTCAGACTTTTGTGGTCTGTGTACATGTCCACTCGATCACCATATAAGTAATGCCTCCATAGCTTCAAAGCAAATACTACCGCTGCCAACTCCAAGTCATGAGTTGGGTAGTTCTTCTCGTGGTCCCGAAGTTGCCTAGATGCATACGCTATCACCTTTCCATGCTGCATAAGGACGCACCCAAATCCTTTACCTGACACATCACAATATACAGTAAAACCTTCGGGTCCAACTGGCAATGTAAGAATAGGCACTGATATTAACTTCTGCTTCAGATTCTCAAAGGATGCCTGGCATTCTGCCGACCAGACGAATGGTACATCCTTTCGGGTCAAGCGGGTCATGGGTGCTGAAAGTCTCGTAAAGTCTGATACGAACCTTCTGTAATAACCTGCCAATCCCAAGAAACTCTGCACATCTGCTATGGTCTTGGGTACTGGCCAACTCTCTACTGCTTCTACCTTCTTGGGATCCACTGCTACTCCAGCTCCTGATATAATGTGACCCAAAAATGAAATATGATCCGTCCAGAACTCACACTTGTTGAGCTTGGCATACAACTAGTTCTCTCTCAGAACCTGTAATACTTTCCTGAGGTGGCCTTCATACTCCTCTTCACTAGCAGAGTATACGAGAATGTCATCAAGAAACACAACGACAAACTGATCTAAGTACGGCATAAAGATGCGGTTCATCAGATCCATAAATATTGCTGGAGCATTGGTCAAGCCAAACAGTATTACTAAGAATTCATAATGCCCATACTTCGACCTGAATGTTGTCTTGGGAATATCCTTCTTCTGAACCCTCACTTAATGATACCCTGAACGAAGATCTATCTTGGAGAAAACTCTAGCTCTGCTCAATTGGTCAAATAAGTCGTCGATCCTTGGTAGTGGGTACTTGTTCTTTATTGTTGCCGCGTTAAGCTTCCTGTAGTCAATGCACAATCTGGACGACCCATCCTTCTTTCTTACAAGTACCACTGGTGCTGCCTATGGTGATATGCTAGCTTGGATGAACTTCTTCTCCTTCAGTTCCTCTATGTGCTGATATACCTTGGCCTGCTCTGAATCTGCCATTCTATAAACCCGATCTAATATCGGTTTAGTTCCAGGTACCAATTCTATACTGAACTCAATATCTCTAACCGGTGGTAGACCTGGAAGTTCTTCGAGAAATACGTCTAGAAACTCTTCAACTACCTTCGGAACTGGAACTTCCTCTATCACCGTTACTAGCTACTCCCTGCTCTTGGTGAGTTGCCACTGATCTGACTAAGATGAACCTCTTCATGCCTGGAATATCAAAAAATACACTCCCTCTGCGACAATCTATTGTCACATGACTGTCTTTCAGCCAATCCATGCCTAAAATAACGTCGAAATTTCTAACAGAAAATTCTATCAACCGGGCGGGTAAAGAATGCCCGCAAACTACAATGCTATATGCTAGAATAACCCTACTAACTCCTACGAGCCCATTACCAGTGAGTATATTCAACCTCCATGACAATGCCTCGAACTCCATTCCTAGCCGTGTTGCAAATTGTGCAGATATAAATGAGTATGATGCTCCCGAATCAAACAATGCTACTGCGGAATATGAGGCAACGAGAATGTTACTTGCCATAACATCGCCCGATGCTAATGCCTCTTCCAAGGACAGAGTGAATGCCTGCCCTCGACCTCCTTGCTGGTTCCCATGCTGCGGCCTAGTCTGGTGTTGCTGCTGGCCCCTGCCTTGGTAATGATGGGGTGGTCTATACTGGTGTTGCTGTATCGGCGGTCCCTGCTGCCGAAACATCTGAGCTTACGGCATTAACGGACGTTGTGCCAACGGCCTCACTGCCACCGCTGGTCCTCGATACTGGCCTGCCCCTGGTGCTGGCAGAACAGAAAATTATTGTACTGGTCCTCCTGACCTCGAATTCATGGGACAGGTGGTAACCCGATGATCTGGATTTCTACATATCAAACACAGCCCGTTCAATGTCCGACACACATCTCTAGTGTGCCCTACCTTCCCACAATAAGTACAGCCCGTTGGGGGTTGCTGGTTCTTCCTTTGTTGCTGTTGCTGCTGCTTTGGTGGTGCTGGCCCTCGTATTGCCACATCGTGAATGCGAATGCCAAGGGACGGAGCTGTTGTTCGGGGCGCTACTCCCCCTCCTCCTTCAATCTGACTGTGGGATCTCTTTTGACCTCCAGTCCTTGTCGTGATCCTCTGAATGGTTATCTCATGCCTTCGAGTCGCCATCAATACCTCATCAAAAGTCTGGTAATTGTGACCCTCTATCAATTGCAAGAGTTCAAGATGAAACCCTTGTTGGAATCTCATAGCCCTCTGGCTCTCCGTCGCTACCATCTCTGGGGCAAACCTACTCAATCCAAAGAACTCCGCTGCATAAGCATCTACCGTCTTGCCGACCTGCTTGAGGTTGATAAACTTCTGTTGTAGCTCAAACTGTGCCACAACTTCATAGTACTATGTCTTGAATCTTGCTGTAAAATCGTCCCAAGCAACAGGACGTCTGATGCCTACTTCCTCTGATTTCCACCAATCACGTGCGAGATCCTGAAGTAACAACTTCACTTGATCCACACGTTCTTCTGCCGGTACCTTAGCTGCCATCAAAATGGCCTCAATATCCTTAAGCCATTCATCTACTGAGATGGCATCTTCCGTGCCCTCGAAACGGCAGGGTTGTACTTACAAAACTTGGCTGATGCTCCTGAATCTGTCCTCGCCCCTCTTTCCAAAGTCGTCTGTAATCCTTGATTAAGTAATACATTCTGCTCTCGTAACTGAGCGTGTATGCGTTGCTGGGCCAACATCTGATGCTGCTGAGTAGCCATCATCCCTCTCATGATTTCTAGAAGGGCCGGTGTGTCCACTTCCACAGGGGTCGGTGGAACTATTGGTGGTGTAGGAACCTCCGGATACTTTGGTCCAGCTGCTGGTTCCACTATCACTTCTTCTTGGATAGTCTCTTGAGGTAGTACTGGCCCTTATTGCCGACCAACCTGGTCGTGATGCCCATGCTGCACTTGTTGTTGCTGTCCAGCTCTAACAGATGCGGACGAAGTGCCCCTAAAAAGGGACAAGAGAACAATCAAACGACCGGACAGAAAAGATCAATGAAGTCAAAGGATACTGGAATGTCAAGCTAGGGTTGAGAATCAACGAATCATGAGATCAAGGGAGAACATGTGTGATTGAGACATCCTATAAATCGAAAATACCCCACAAGTCTGAAATCAGACCTGCATGGGCCACCACTAAAAACTTGTCATGCCCCAGAACCAGAATACTGGAGAGCGGGGGAATGACTCAGCCAGCTACGTATTACGGGTAGATGAATACCGTATAATACGATCAATGCTGTCTAACAAGACGAGGGGGTGCATACTACATGAAAGTCTCGCTATGGTCACTTCACATCTATTGTCTCAATCATTCAAACAAGAAACAGAAATAGAGAACATGTAAGATAAAGCAGTAAGGCGTCCCAAACGCTCAGTCAAAATGTTCTTGATATCTGGCTTTACAAAACATAGCCAAATGATGAAGCAAGGTATACACAATTGTTTATCAGCTGCAGCCTGACTTTAGTTACAATTATGTAAAAGTAAGTACAATATAATCCGACTAACATGTCGGTGCCAAATGGTAAAGTATAAAGTAAATAACAAAACGAGCGGGGAAGTAAGTAACCCACTCGAGTCCTCCTACGATCATTCCTCTAGTATTGACCATGTTGGAGGTAGAAGTAAGCTGAATCCTCGGGGACCGCCTCTAAATCTGGTCATGCAAAACCAGAGAGGTTAGACCTCTAATAGCAAGTACCGCAAGGGAGCACGATATGAGAAATTAGAACCCATAATAAGAAAGATATGATAAAATAGATCTCTGCGTGCTACTGGGATTCACATAACATTACGACACTTTGAACCAACCTCCCAACCAAACAAGGACAGAAGTTGGTCCGTCATGTCCTGACATTCTGATCATCTCAGTTAGTCAACAGAGTAGGTACAGTACGCAGACAAATTAATTTAAATGGCCATTCAACTCCTACGACTTGCTACTGTGAGTTCCAAGTTACCTTGGAAATATGCAATAGGGATTCCTCAGTTCTTACTATGTGCAAGCAAGGCTAGTCTATCCAGTCAATCAATTGTGCCAATCATGAATTAGACGAGTCCCAGCAGGACGCCCGTCATTAATATACAATATACAATAAATAATATAAGCAGATACTGCTCCCTGCCCGTGTGGTAGATTTGCAGTATCTGTGGGAACCAGCCGGCCTGTCGGGCACTTAATAGTCCCAAAGAGGGCTGCCATGTAAGAACCCGAGAATCCATTCTCTCCATGCAATCATTATTTTATTTAACATAATAGTCTCTACGTTGAGTGAAATCCTATACCGTGGATCATGGTCATTCAGAATGTGTACTTTCTGTACATAGTACGGTATGTCCAACTCTACAACGATACCCGTGCGGTTAGGTTGTAGGTCTTACATAGCGTAATGCAACAATCAAAACTAACTACGGAATAATCATGCCTTGACCATAAAGTACACATGCTATTTTTGTAAGATAAATAAATAAATAAATAAATTGAAGCCTGCATGTGCCTGTATGCCAATATTCGGGATCAGCCAGTCGATTACAATAGTTCATAGTTAAGATGAACGTGTCTCATTTATTCAATTCAATAAGACGACTAGCCAGTCTCTTAGTTCCAACTAGGAACGCATGATCAATTATTAATCAAGATACCAATCAATGTTAATTAATGCCAGTTTGAAATAAGAAAACAATTAAAGGCAATAGGGGCAACAATAGATGGATGCCTATCTATGCAGTCGGGTCAGTCAAGATCCTTCTTATGCGGCAATGAACTAAGTATCATAAAATCTCATACGGCTGGGAAAATCGGGCCTATACGGCTAGGGTGAAACAAGTCCCATACGGATGAAAGTTTAGAAATTCATGCGGCTGGGGTAATTAAAAGTCCATACGACTGGTAATTCATATGCAGCCGAAATGATGAAGCTCATGCGGCTCAAATGATGGAAGCTCATGCGGCTGGGATGCCTGCGCCTATGCGGCTAGGATGAGCTAAGTCCATGCGGCTGGCAATTCTCATACGGCCGGAACGACGAAGCTCATGCGGCTGCGGCCAAAATAATTAACATAGCCTTATGCGGCTAGCAAGTCTATGCGGCCAGACTAACAAGTCATGTGGCCAGATGGGACTTGGGTCCTTTATGCGGTCGAGAACGTCAACCGCTCATGCGGCTGAAAAAGGTCCATGCAGCCAGGTAGCTTTATACGGTCGGAACTGCCATGCAACTGGATATGCGTATGCGGCCAGGAAGCTGCCATGCGGCTAGGAAAATCATATGCGGCCAGGAAGACTCACCGCATGGAAAACTCATGCGGTCAAGCACTGTTCTTCTTCTCCACTTTTCTGAGAAGAAGATCCATGGGAAGCCATTACTTCCAAGCTCTCCAAATCCTTCATTCTAAGTCCAAATCTGGACTTCCATAGGTCAAAATAGGGTAGAACGAAATTGTCTACAACATGGAACCATCAAAACTTAAAAAATAACAAAGTTACTAGATCAAAACCTAAAAAATCCGAAAATGCATTAAACTTAGATCTACATGAAATGAACTATGGAAATTGAAAATACTAAGTACTAGAGTATCTAAAAATCTTGAGAGAAAGACAATGGAACAAAAAAAAGGAGATCCATCATGAAGTAAGTTGGCACTTGCCTATGCGGCTGGTAGGTGGGGAGAGTTTATGAGGACGAAGAAGAGTTATGAGAAGTAATGAAGAGAGAGAAGGAAAAGGGGGCTTTAAATGAAGGAGTGGTGGTAGGTGGGGATTTGTTGAACCATCCCATGGCCGAAAATAAACCCAACTCAGGTCGAACCCAAAAGCAAAGTAGAATAAAAAAGCTGAAAGGAAAATTACAGGAAATTAATTAACATAAAATTAAAGGAATTTTAAATACAGAACAATACATGATAAATATTAGATAAATGTATTAAAGCAGTACATGTATTTAAAATATGTATTCTAGGAACGAGAAGTGACATGAACATTTGAGTTATGGATTTGATTTGTTTTGGGTATTTGTCAAGAGTAACCGGGTGACCCTAGTATATATTGACGGCATGGTAAGGAAAGTTGCAGCCGCTCGATTATAGTGCTCTGATGCATCTTTTGCATCTATTTCGGATGGCGTGGCAAGGAATGATCATGACACACATTTTTCGGATATTAGGAACTACGGTCATCGATTCGAGACAGATATCCTGTATTTTATGATTTATGAGGATTTTTATGCAGTTGAGATTTTACGTTTTCGGATATTGTTTTCGATATTTTGTACTTGTTTTGACTTATGGAGTTATGTCGAGCAGGTGAGATTTTGATTTTCGAGATTCCTTGGTATTTTGGATTTACCCTGAAGGTTGATTTGTGTAGCTAGACATTGTTCTCCTAGACGTTTCCATATTGAGATTTTGTTCATTTCTTGATTGTATTACTTGATTTCTGCAAGGTGGGTAGAGTTTTCATGATATGTATGTACTGGTTTAGAAAACCCTATTTTGATTTTGAAATTTCAAGGACAAAATTTTTGTAAGGTGGGTAGGATGTCATCTTCCTATTTTTCAAAAATACGTATATGACTGTATTTCTGTATTTGGAGGATTTTAAATTTTGGGTATTCTTAAAATTTTATTGTTTATTTATTGAAGGAGAGTATTATCCCATTATTAATATTGCTACTACTATTATTATTTTTAATATCATTGTTATTATTATTATCATTATTATTATTATTAATTTTCTTGATCCTAAATCTACCCCTCCAAAATATCTAAAACCCCTACCTAACCCCTCACCCCTCTCTCCACTCATTCACTCCCTCTCTCATTCTCTCTCCCTCTCAGCTTGGAGAGCAGCACCCCCCTCCCTAAGCTCAGCTCTCTCTCCTTCCTCTACCCTAGCTCCGGCCACCACCCTCACTGCCAGCTCGCCATCAGCTCCCTCTCCCCCTCACTGCTCTCTTGCCCTCCCTGGAGAGCAGCCCCCTCACCCGAGCTCCCTCTCCCCCTCACCACGACCGGCCTCCTCCACCACGACCACCACCACCCGTGGTCGCCGCCTCCACTCCCAGTACCACCCTCGCCGTCATCTTCTCTGGCCCCCTCCGTCGGCCTCCACCTTCGGTACCACTGCCACTTCAGCCGCCGCCACCGTCGTCGTCGCCCGCCGCCGGCACCACCACTTCCCCCCTCTTCCTTTCTCCTCCGCCTGGCAGAGCCCCCATGGCCGCCACCAGCACCTCCGTCGCCATGACCGAGCTCCACCGCCAACTCCCATCTCTCTCTGTCTCCTCCCTCTGCCGTCGGGAGCCCCCGACCCGACTTGGCCGAACTCCCCGACGGCCTCCGTCTCCTCCGCCCTTCTTCTCCGACCAGCAGCGCTGCCCCGACCTGGCTCCTGTTGCTGACCACCCTCCCCCGTTGGTGGTCCGACCCGACCTGGCCGAGTCCCCCTCTGGTGAGCTCCGCTACCCTCTTCTCTCCCCTCTTCGGGCTGCGAGCTCCTCGGGGAGCGAACCCCTCGATCGACGCACCTCGGGACGCGTGCTGTCTCGAGTAGCGTACTGCCTCGTACAGCATGTCGCCTCGGGCAGCGCACCCTCGGTTGGTGTGCCTTTTGTTCCTTGTGCCGTCTAGGGACGAGTGTACCTCGGTCTATGTGCTGCCTTGGGCAGCAGGACGCCTCGAACCCCGTGCTGCCTCGGGCACCGTGCCCATTGGTTTGCGTGTTACCTCGTTTCTCGTGTCTTGACCTTTGTGTCTCTCGATTTTCGTGCCATATCGGTTTGCGTGCCCGTATTGATTTATGTGTCACCTCGGTTTGTGTGCCATATTGGACTCCGTACCGCATCGATTTACGTACCCTTTGGACTTTGGGTCATTTTGATCTACGTGTACGTCTCGATTTATGTGCACGTTTCCTTTTCTTGTTTGTCTCGATATTCGAGTCATCTCGATTCTCGTGTGTGTCTCGATATACGTGTATGTCTCGGTTTGTGTGCTCGTATCGATCCGCATGTCTCGGTTTTTGTATCAGATCCTTGTACTACTTGCGGGACCCACACGGTATAGCCTCCTGCCAACCCCCGTAATTTCTCCTATTATTTTATTAGTTGATGCTAATGAATGTTCATTGTATGTTTTGAGGACCTTGATGGACGTGCTAGCCTGGATCATGATCGTCGAAGACTTGCTTACCTAGCCGAGCCCTCTAGGCAAGTATCTATTGCTCATCGACGGCTCTTGCCCTCTCTCCTGGATTTTATTATATTTAATTAGTTGTAAATTTATAACCATGATTAGTGTAGCTTAGCAGTAGAACTGCCATGATAACCTAGAATAGCTTGGTTTGATACCGGGATAGACCGTATCGGACAACTCGGATGGGTCATCCACACCTCCGAGGACACGAGCACAACTCACATGTATGGATTGTCTATGTATGCCCCGTGTCCGACTCGCGGTCGGGTAACAGCTTGGCGAACTATTCTTGTGGCTATGATTGCGCTTGGGTTAGAATTATGAACACATGCTGTGATGCGCCCTACCAGGCAATTATTTTATTATATTATGCATGTTGGCTTGGCGCCCAGTACGCATCGTAGTGCTGTTGGAGGCCGAGACTTAGTGGTCTCAGGTTCGATTTGTTCCCAATACGCATCATAGTGCTGCTGGTAGCTGAGACTTAGTGTTCTCAGCCTGCGATTCTGCGATTCTGCGACGGGTTACGCCGAGTGGTTTTAGCCCCAATTCGTAGGGTGCTCCCGTCCAGATTAAAAAGGAGACTCTGCCAGATTTTTCCAGAATTTCAGTTGAGAATTTGGTTCGAAGGATTAGGCAGAACCATTCCTTTGGTTTGCTGGACTGGATTCATGCATGTTCATCTTGGCATAGTTTACCTGATTCCATTGCCTGCTAGGTAGACTCCATACTAGATTAGTTGCCTAGCTCCTGACCTGTCTTATCCGTCGGATAGTGTAAGGAGAGCGGTTCCACTCGGGAGAAGGTCTGCAACCCTGGTCCTTGTTTGGTTTAAGGGTTATGGATCTGCTCCAGAGCAGTTCACGCAATCCTTGCCACTTTTTCGGCAGCCTTTAATTAATAGACTATTGTCCCCGCCTGACCATTCCTTCTAGGAGTTATCCTAGTCTAGCCAGCTAGGACTGATAGTTGTCCTATGTATCAAGATTTGTGATTTTGGGGTATATATCTGAGGATTGAGTATTATAGGAGTATGATCTCGAGATATTGGTTGATAGACCCACGTGGATTCTTGGATAGTGTTACTATTTCTTTTGATGATGTTCTAATTCGATCCGACATGACTGTGGATTCTTGGATTTTGATAATCGCAAATGTTTCACGGAGCGAGGAGAATATCGAGGGTATTATTATATAATTTTTACTCGACTTCCCAAACGCCCAAAACCTGGTACCTTTGTGTATTCCGGTAGTTGGGGAACCTGGTTTGATTGCTATGTCTTGGTTGTTGAGGGGCTCATTTTCTAGTGGCTTGTGATCATTGACTTGGAGGAATCTTGTGAGCCAGAGGTGTCACGACCCGCTCCCGAATAACCGGATACGAGTCGGACACGCCCAGCCTTTGTTGTTAGACACAACAAAGTAAGCTGTACCAATCTAGGGAAACTAACCAGATAAATATGAACATGAAATAAAATCACAGCATCTATATAAATGTGTCACAACCAGAGTAAAGTACAATATCTGAAATTATTATATTTCAACTAATAAAAGAGTCTGCTAGTCTCAATACATGGAAAGATAATAGAAAACTAATGAAGTACTAGGCTTTTGCAGCCTCTAGGTCAGAAGCAGCTCCAGCTGGCTCAGTAGGGAAGGCAATATCCTGTCCATAGTAGGTGTCACACAAAGCCTCCATCTCACCTGCAACATATCCTATTCAGGAGTGGAGCAAGTACAATTCTAGGTAATGAACAAGACATCATGATATGAAAGTACAAGGGAACATGGAAAGTACAGGAAGAACAGGTAAATAAGTACATGAAGAACAGTGTAAAGTACATGAAAGAACATGAATGTAAGAACATGAAGAACATGATATATAAGCACCTGAAAGAACATGATATCATGGAATCACAAGAAATAAGTACAAGGTAATCTCCTGAACATGTGTGTACTACATTTGAAATATAACTAAATATGTGACCGGCTAGGGTAAGCACATGAAAGCACATGAATGGTGACTTAGGACCCGCATGCACGATGCGGGGTCTAAGCTAAAACACACCTGAGTTGTTACTTGGGTTTGGTCACATAGATAGTATATTTCCCCACCCCAGATACAAGTAAGAACAAGAGAACATGAGCACCAGAAAGTACATGACGTGTTGCAATTGTGTCACTCAAGAAAGTACAAGATATATAATGAAAAGTACAAAACTGTAGACTGTACTTGCCTCGGTTTGTTGCATGAGAGTAGTACTGCATGGTTGTAATGAATCACCTGTTATATTTTGTACAAATTATTTAGGGTTTAAACAACTAATATTGCTAACAAGTTATCCATAAACTAGCTAAAGAAAAATATACTAGCTAACCATTATTTTTAGAAAATATATATAGCCTCAAAGAATAATTATTAGTAAAAACTTTAATTATTTCTAGAATTATTAAAACATTTGCTAGTAAAAATAATTATAACTATATAATCTTTTAGAAACATTTTTGATATACTAAATAATTTAGCAAGAAAATACTAGAACATTATTATTATTTAAAACAACCAATATTATATACCAAATGATATAATTTCTATAACAGAATAATTTTAGCAAATAGCTTATATTTGATAACTACTTATGAAAATATTTGTCATCTAGAATATTTCAAGAGAGTGGTAATAATAATAACAATTATTATTGGTAATAGTGGTAGCACTAAAAATATTAGGAATAATATCAATATATAAGACTAGCCCGAACTTGCAAGCCCAATAATCAATTCTCTACTGTTAAACCTATTTTCTCCACTTAACAGTCCAAACCATACTCACACTATCAGCCCAGATTTACAAGTATAAAAGTTGGACCCTCAAACCAATTGTTAAGAAGCCCAACTCAAATGCTACTCCTATTATGATCTATTAACTAAAAAAAAAAAAACTTAACTTAATATTCATTAAAAACCAATCAGCCCAAGGTTCAGCCCACAGAACCCGGCCCTAAAACCCAGCCCAATCTCTCGGTTACTAATAATTAAAACCTATTTTGTTTTATTTAAAACCAAGCAGCCCAATTCCTGTGGCCCAGCGACCCGGCCCACTGCTCCAGATATTAATCCCATCCTTTCTCTCTCCTCTTCAATCACTCGAAAAAAATCCAGAACCACTGAAGGTTCGGGAGAACTCTCCGGCGAGCGTCTCGTCTTCTCCGGCGAGACTCGGCCTCTTCGTCTTCCCGACGAAGGAACCACCCCGCTCCACTCACCTTCTTCCTCTTCTTCTTCTTCCAGCTGCTCCGGCAATGAGCAACCCCTCCCCCTTCGTCTTCTCCAACTTTAACTACTCCCAAACCCTAACCCTAAAGATTTCCTCATGGCCACAGCCTTTGTCTCTTCCCATCGTCTTCTTCCTGCAGAGCCCAAATCAAAACCCTAATCCTAAAATTTCTCTTCGTCTCCTTCCTCTCACAGAAACCCTAGATTTAGGTCGAAACCCTAAGTTCTAGGTCGTCGAAACCCTAGATCCGACTCCTAGTTGATCATCCCCACATTCCCATCTACACTCAGGAAACCCTAACCCTAAACCAGAAACCCTAATTTACAACAGGAAGAGAAGGGGGTCAAAGAGATCGATGGGGAAAGCTCACTTTGGCCGGCGGGGTCGTCGATCCACGGTGCGGCGGCTAGATCTAGTACTGACGGCGAGCTGGTGGCGCTCCGGTGTGGATCTGGCCCCTGTACCGACTTCAAGGCGGCGACGGGGTCTCCTCGGCTCGGTGCGGAACTCGACGGCGGCGGCTTCTCTGGAAGGGTCGGCGTGAGGATCGAGACTCCTCGGGATGGCTTCTCGGTCGCACAGGACTCGAGATGACCACTCGAGTCTCGAAGGGACGGTGCGCTGCTCGATGACGGTGGTGCGGTCTCCGAAGCTCGCTCCACTGATGGCGGTAGCACGAAGATTGAGGGGTTAGCGCTAATGGTGGTGCACATAGCCCGAGGTGGCCCACTGTGCGAGGCGGCAGCACGGTTCTCCAGAAGCTCACTGTGATGGCGCTCCGGTGAGGTGCGGTGGCGCACGGCAGCAACGGCGGCGGATCAGCGGTGATGGAGCGGTGGCCGATCTCGGCGAGGGGCGGTGCTGCAGATCTCCAGAAAGCTCAGCGAGGCGGAGGACTGTGGCGGATTTCCGGTGACGACGGCGATGCTCCGGCGGCTCGGCCTCTGCCCAGCGAGGAAAGAGAGAGGACAGAGAGAGATGAGAGAGAGAGAGAGATGATGACGTGTAGAGAGAGAGTGTACTGTGGTGTCAGAATTGTTTTGAAAAGTGTGTAATATATAGTAAAATAATGTGTGTATGAATGGCACAGTAGGTAAATTAGGGTAGATCTGGGGGTATTGAAATAATCTTTGCTAACAGAATTTCAAATTTAAAATCAAACAGTTTTCCAAAACCAAAATATTCCCTCCAATAGATTTCAAAACAAGTTTTTAATTCAGAAATAATGATTAGGAATTTAGGTTGAAATTGGCTTCAACTCAGCCTAGTAAAATTGTGGCCTTCCAATGAATGAGAGCCGTAGGTTTTGAAAGATGTGGCTTAAACAGTTGGGCCTCAACAATTAGGTTTGGAAAAATGGACATGGATTGTTGCTGATCTTGGGTTGCTGAGCCGGCCGACCTTAATTGGCTATTAAACTATTTTGGGTGCTGACAGCAACTAATCAATGGCCGAGCCTAAATATCCATGGCCTGCTACACTTGATGGTTATAAAAATAAATGGAACTTTGGAGAAGGGTCAAAGGCTGCAATGAATATTAATCAAAAGTATAGATATCTAATAGAAGTTCCTATTTAGGGAAAACCAATTATATGTTATTTTAAATATTATAAGAAAAACAATATATGGAAAAATAGATAGATAAATACTCGTAAAGATTTTAATAAATCCAAAATATATTATGAAAATTATTCCAAGCAATATTATAATATTCTGAAACTCAAATTCTGGAAAAGCGGACTTACAAGAGGGCCTAGCATTGTTTGTAGTGATTAGCTTGGTATTTGGTCATTGACCTTCCTGACATGATATTGATTCCATCGTAGAGGGGAGACTCTTGATAGATTGATCTGGTGGATGAAATAACTTGAGGATTGGAGCTGTAGGCTCCCATGTATTATAGTAGAGATCTCGACCTTGTTCATGACCCGATATCCATGCCACGATATGGGCAGTGACTCCAAGTGATTGATAGATTTGACCCCGTCTTGACTTGACTACTTATATTCGATCCATGATTCTACTTTACCCTTTGAGGTACTGGCCCTGACCTTGCACTTGAGCACCTTGTCTACTGGCACTTTGAGGTTCTAACTGATTTTATGGTACTGTAGTGCCATCCTGATATCCCAGCCATATTGCACGATAACATGGACCTGTCTTGATTCTTGATGGTGGCCCGTCGAGGCGCAATCCTGGCTAGCACTCTGGACATGACGAGTAAACCTGACATGTATATCTTGATTCCTGATAGTGGCCCGTTGAGGCGCACTCCTGACTAGTATTCTCGACATGACATGTTTACTCTTGATCGTTGTTGCGACAGCCCGTCCTGACTTGCTAAGTATAACCTTGTATTGACACCGTGGTTGACTTTCCTGATTGTGCTTGTACAAACTACCTGTCTCGTCTTGCATCATGTCTAGGACATGGATTCCTGGTTACCACGGTCAGGAATCCGTAATGAATCTGACTAGGCTAACAACTAGATTGATCAAGTAGCTCATACAGATAGAGGTATTCCGGCTACAGGCAATCCCGTTATCTGGGCGCTCATGTGGACTTGTAGCCTGCCGTCGAGTAGGGCACATTTCTAGCCCACTGTCATGTGGGGCACCCCTCTAGCTAGCTATTAGGGTACATTTGTCTCCCGGACGATGTACCCAATATATATTTGTCTTGGATAACCTGGATAGTCTGCAGGGCTTGTGGCCGTAGGAATACCATAAATTACATCTTGCTAGTAATTAGGTCTGTGATAACCCTAGTTAGCTAATAATAGCAAGCCGTAGGCATTGTATGGCCGTTTATTCTTCTAAGTTGTTTGGCTTGTTGCTTGTAAAGCTGGCTGATATTGATGTCCAGCTGGCGATGCATGTATTATTGGATGCTAGGAAGATTGTAATTGTATTAGCTATATTAGTTATGGTTTGCTACCGTGCGTCGGTACCGCACAATCCTATCCTCATTTACTGTTCTTATATGTTGTTCATGTCTTATTTTATCCTGTTTGTTTTTCTTTGCCCGTCGTTGAGCCTGCCTTTCTGGTACTTGCTACGGTTGGCCTGACCAACCCTGGATTGTTCCCAGATTGCCTGAGACCGACCCTGTGGATCTTCCAGACTTGACTTGGGGGATGTGCTTCAGTTCCAGACCATACTAGGGACTGTGGGGAGGTATACTTGTCTACATTATTATTCTGTACTATAGATTCCTAATTTTTATATGAGTATTTCATGTTTTCCATATGATTATCTCACTTGATGTTGTTTCATTGTGATTTGCCTGTGGACATAAAATCAGATTTAGGCCATAGATTGATTGCATGCTAGGATACCCAGCAAGACTTGACAGCCGTCATCGCCGTATAGCGTATTCGTACCTTATACGGTGTAGCTGGCTGACGTCCGTCCCCGTATTTCAGTATTAGGGCGTGACAAGAATGGCTAGAGTTACTAGTGGACTATGACATCAACCTGCAGTATCATCTTGGGAAGGCCAACGTAGTTGCTGATGCATTGAGTAGAAGAACAGGAGCTTATTTTCTAACAGAACGGCCAGAGTTATTAGCGAATCTACAAAAGATGGGTATAGAGGTAGTTCTCCCTACCAAAGTGGCATTGATGGCCAGTTTGTAATTTCAGTCCAGTATAGTGGAGAGAATCAAGATAGCTCAGTCAATGGATTCTAAGCTTTAGCAACTTAGGGCAAAATATGAAGCAGAAAGAAGAGCAGAGTTATGCATTCACGAAGATGGCACGCTCTGACATGGAATGCGTCTTTGTGTACCCAGTGGTGACATCAGGCAAGAGATTATGGCAGAAGCTCACAGTTCGTAGTATTCAATTCATCTTGGTAGCACGAAGATGTATCATGATATCCGTCAGCATTTCTGGTGGAATGGTATGAAGAGGAAGATATCTCGGTTTGTCTCTCGTTGTTTAGTTTGCCAACAAGTTAAGGTTGAACATCAGAGACCAGCTGGACTTCTTCAACCTTTACCAATCCCAGAATGGAAATGGGAGCATATTACCATGGATTTTGTAACTGGATTACCTAAATCTCCAGCTGGAAGATATGTGATATGGGTTATAGTTTACCGACTCACTAAGGTAGCTCATTTTCTTCCTTTCAGAATTGGTCAGTCAATAGATCAGCTTGTAAAGATGTACCTCAAGCAGATAGTCAGATTGCATAGAGTGCTAGTCAGTATCATATCAGACAGAGATTCAAGGTTTATATCACACTTTTGGCAAAGTCTTCAAGAGAGTTTGGGGACTCGCCTCAAGTTTAGTTCATCTTATCATCCGCAGACAGATGGTCAGTCGGAGCGCACGATTCAAACTCTTGAAGAAATGTTACGATCCTGTACTCTTGACTTCGGTGGTTCATGGGAAGATCACCTGCATCTAGTGGACTTCTCCTACAATAACAATTTTTAGGCAAGTATCCAGATGGCACCGTTCGAGGTACTATATGGCAGAAAGTGCAGATCACCTTTAGCTTGGAATGATGTAGGCGAGAGGTATATGCTTGGTCCAAAAATGGTTACTCAGACTATCGAAGTGGTCAGACAAGTTAGAGATCATCTTCGAGTTGCACAAGATCGTCAACGCCAGTGGGCTAATTCACATCGGCGTCCTCTTGAGTTTTCTATCGGAGACCACGTATTCCTTAGGATTTCGTCTACCTATGGCGTCATTCGATTCAGCATGCGGGGAAAGCTTAGTCCTAGGTTTATAGGGTCGTTTGATATTCTCGAGCGAGTAGGTGATGTGTCATATCGTCTCGCTCTTCCGCCGTCGTTATGTGAGGTACATGACGTATTCCATGTATCCCAATTGTGACGGTATATTCCGGATCTGAGCCATATCCTTGATCATTCGGAATTGGTTGTTGGTACCAACATTTCGTATGAGGAAAGGCCCGTATCTGTGAGACTCGTCTCACAGTATTGGTATTTATATACATATACGTATTTTGTACTGCATTTCGTATTTTTTGGTTTCGGAACGCTTTAAAATATTTTCCAAAATTGTAGATTTTCTCCTTGGCCGGCATATCGCCAGTATACCAGTGTATACCGACGGCATACCGTCCAGATTGATTTTCCATATTTTTTATTTCAGATATTTTTGGGAATAGTATTTTCGATATTTTTATGAATAGTATTTTGGATATTTTGATGAATAGTATTTAGATATTTTGGTGAATAGTATAGATACATCCTATTATACATTGGACATTTGGTTTTCTTTCAATGGATGAGATTCACTTAGAATGTGACATGGATCACGATCCAACGGTCACGATTAATTCACCCATTCTATATATACCCATTGACTTTCTCTCTTTTCATTCCTTCCTCATTTCCTCTTCACTCTCCTTCCTCTTCCTCAAGCTTAGGAAAGCTTGGCCTTGAGGCCTAGAGTGTGGTTTCGGAACCCCTCTTGGTGGTGGAGTGGAAGATTAGGCTCGGTTGCTAAAATCTAGGCAAGTACATCTTGCTCAAAAGTGACATGACTATGCTTTATTTTTGTTTTTCCATAGAAACTAATGTTTTATTGTTCAATAATATACTTCTTTAAATTGCTAACATGTAGAGTATATAGCACTTATGGTTTTGATCGGTGGTATTGCGTAGATCTGAGTTTCTAGGTATAATTTTCGAGTATTTTGAGGTATTAATCTATCAAATCTTTTAATTTGTGAAAACTAATACTTACATGTTGTAGAAAATTCAATTCTATTCAATTTTGACTTTCGAAAATCTGAATTTCGATTTAAAATGAGATTTTTATGGCCGAAACAAGTTTTGTCATTTTTCGAGTTTTTGTTGTTGTTTAGATAAACAGAATTCCGACGGAATACCGATTTGTACCAACGGAATACCGATTTTCTTCCCTGAAACTTATTGTCTTTTGGCCGAAATACTGTCGGATTGGCTGTTTTAGGCTGAATTGAGATGTTTTTGCCCGTTTTAGTCCGTTTTTGTCCCTTTTTACAAATTTCTTCGATTGAAATGATGTCTTATCATGCTTTAGTGTTTTAGTATAGTTAGGACATGATTGTACACTATATATACATGACATGTGTTCATGTTCACGTATTGTTTTATGTCCAGATTCTTGATAGTGGCTCATAGTAGCGCACTTATGACTTGATTTTCTTATTGATTTCTATACCAGAGATATGAGTACATATTCTTTCTTGACACCGTGGATATAGCTTGTTGAATGTTTAATCTATTGCATCTTGGCACTGGACAATCGAGTGTGAGTATTGCTCCGTGTATCACGTGATGTTAGTACGAGGATGTTCGTAAGTGATAATTTACGGTTTACTCGTACATAGCACACATCATCTTAGGGAATTCTTGAGTGTCCACGACTTGAAAATTTGACATGAATATGATAAGGTAATTGACTAGTAAATTCAAGTAGATCATTATAGGAGAAAATTCGCACTACCAACCCCGAGCTCCAAGGGCCCCATGAGGCGTGGCTCAACCCTGCTAGGTAAGGGCTCCATGACCTACCAAGTTTGCGCGTATTGATACACGATCGAGTCACATGTCGTGCCGGGTTGCGGCACAGTCAGTTATATGTTTTCTTTTACAAGTATATGATATGGTTGTTCATGTTATAAGTCAAGACACGTTTCATCTGCCAACAATCTTGTTGGGCAATAGATGTATACTCGTACCCCTGGACATCCGGGTATCTGTAGTCATGTAGTTGCGAAGATCCTCAACTTGTATACTAGTAATTAGGATTGTGATAACCCTAGCTACTTAATGATAGAAAGCCGTAGGCAATGATTGGACGTGTACTTTTGATTGTATGTTACTTTATATGCTCTTTGTGTCGTTGAGTGGCCAGAGACTATGTTCTGCTCGGGAAAATATCTGCAACCCTGGTCCTTGTTTGGTTTAAGGGTTGTGGCTCCGACTTCGAGTAGTTCCTAAGTCCATTGTTGCTCATCGACTTATTATTCTATATTGTTATATTGTTCAGTATTTCCATTCAGTCATTTATATTCTCGAGATACGTGCATTGGTACCGTACTAGTCTCGACCCACAGTTATTTACAATTGTTATATGTTGTTATTTTGTTGTTGTTTTGTAGTTGTTTCGTTTATGGGTTTATGTCGTTCACCTCAAGCTTTCCTTATGGTGCTTGCTATTTAGGGCATGATCCCACTGGTTTTGCATGGCCAGGTTCTATAGTTGAGCATGAGGATCTACCATCTTCTCCTTCGGATGGTTCGCACTCAGAGAACCGACACGGATTAGCGAGTGGGTTACCTTTATTTTCCATTTTATCTTGTACTTTTATTTTGTGGTGTATTAGCCAAGGACATATGTTAGTCCTTGTTTCTGGGTTTTGTTCCCTCCATCTTAGTACGGCGTGGATGTATATTCTGGACAGCTGCTAGTTGTACATTTACGTACCTTTTGTATAGTCAGTTGATATATCTTTTAATATGTCAGCTCTCATGATTATGTATGTATTTGTGTTTGGGACGCCTTACCCATCTCATATATGATTTACTCCTTATTGCTTCTTATGTTAATTGGATTGAGATAGGATTTGTTCGACCTTAGGAGTCGTCAGTGGCATGCTAAAGTCCACCCACTTGTCTTCTAGACAGCTTTGACCGTATTTCGGGGTATTGGCGTACTCTGATATACGTAGTTGGCTTTGTTTCGCCCCCGATCTCCAGTATTCTGGTTCTGGGGCGTGACAGTATCCATATTGGACCGAAGGGAGAAGATACTCAAGAACAAGACTATTAGTTTAGTCTGTGTCGCTTGGGGTCATCACTCTTTGGGTGAGTCAACTTGGGAACGTGAGGATGATATCCTATCGTGATATCCACACATGTTTGACTCATAAGGTATAATATCTTCCTTATGCCTTATGCATTTAGTTCCTTGCTCGCATGAATGATTGCTTGATTAATTGCTAGTCGTAGATTGCTAGTATTAGTGTAGCTTGCCCCGACACCTCTATCCTCTTGATTAAATTTCGAGGACAAAATTCTTTTAAGGTGGGTAGAGTTGTCACTCTCGTTTTCCGTTATACGTATTTCCAGTATACGTGTACTGATTTCTGACATTTGTCAGGGCCCATGTTTTGACTTGTCTTGCTTAGCCTAGTATTAGTTTAATCTTGACTTGGTTTAATTTGGTTTGGTTCAACTTGGCTTGGTTTTGTTTGGGGTTGGGTTGAGATGAGTTGGCTTGGTATATATACCAACACCTCTCTCTCTCTCTCTCTCTCCTCATTTATTTTTCATTTACTTCTCCACCTTCTTCTTCTTCTTCTTCTTCTTCTTCTTCTTCTTCTTCATTTACTCCTTCCGCCTACCAAGCCCTAGGCAAGTTCAACTTGCTTCATGATGGATCTCAAATTTTATTGTTCTATTGTCTTCTTTGCTTGATTCTAAGTCTCATTAGAACTTGGAGTTTTTGGTTTTGATGGTTACATTTTTGTAGATCTAAATTTGTAAAAATCTTCTCATTTTTCTTGGTTTTGATCTCTTTAAGTTTGTTATTTCCTAGATCTAATGGTTCCATCTTGTGCGGAATTCAATTCTACCTAATTTTGGCTTTTGAACCGCTTGATTTCGACTTCGTATGAAGAAGTTATGTCATTTTGGTGTTCATGGGTTCCGGCACATCTTCGGTGCTGTCGGGACGATGAACAGTGTCGCGCACAGCGTTTTGCGTGCCGTGCACGCCCATGCGCCATTGGTCGTGCACCAGGTGCCGTGCTTGCGTAATTCGCATGCCGTGGGCAGTTTTGTCCGCGCGCGCAGCGTGCCCGTGCGCGAATGGTTGTTTTTGCCCGTTTGAGCTGTTTTGTAGATAGAATCTCGTAAAACTCAAAACATGAAAGTTGTAGATCTTTGTCTTGGCTTCAAGAATCTTCTTGTTTCACTTTAATCTTGATAGTTCTCGATCTTCTTTGCATTTTTCTATATTTGACCTAAATTGCGACGACTCGACTTGACAACTTGGTAATCTGAGCTAGTAACTTGCTTCAGCATGATAATATGATCTTGTCTTGATAATCTTGATAGTGGTCCGTCGTGGTGCACTCTTGACAAGTACTCTTGACATGACAAGTAAACCTGACATGACATGTGTAATCTTGATTGATGTTGCGATAGTTATTCCTGTCTTGCTAATGTAACTCTTGTCTTGACTCCGTGGTTGATTGTGCCTGTACAAGCTACCTGTCTCGTCATGCATCATATCTAGGACATAGATTCCTGGTTACCACAATTAGGGATTCATAATGAATCTGACTAGGTTAATAACTAGATTGATCAAGTAGTTCATATAGAGAAATTTCTCAGTTACAGGCGATCTCGTTATCCCGGCCACACCTGTGGACTTGTAGCCTGCCGACGAGCAGAGCACATTTTTAGCATACTGTCATCTGTTGCACTTCTTGAATCATAAGTACTAAAGTACACCAGTAATTTTGTAACTCTTGTAACTCCGCCTAGATAACCTGGATAGTCTGCAAGGCTTGTGACCGCGGGAACATCTCATTGCATCTTGTTAGTAACTAGGCCAGTGACAACCCTAGTTAGCTAATAACAGCAAGCCGTAGGACTTGATTGGCCGTACCTGAATAATTGTCTCATGATTAACATGGGAATTATATTCCATCTCTTGTTTTCTTAATACAAGCTAGTATGTTCGTTAAAGCATGTCTTTTGTGTTATTTAATTATGTTCTTTTATCAATTCTTTTATTCCGTTTATGC
The DNA here is from genome assembly GCA_029216955.1 of Iris pallida. Taxonomy (NCBI): domain Eukaryota; kingdom Viridiplantae; phylum Streptophyta; class Magnoliopsida; order Asparagales; family Iridaceae; genus Iris; species Iris pallida. The sequence goes on from JANAVB010008999.1 coordinate 1,709,291, forward strand.
TGGTTTTAGTTCCTAAGTGGAGCCTCCCTTGTGGCACTTGCTCTTTTTAGGGTCTGACCCAGCTGGTTTTGTATGGCCAAATATCAGAGTGATACACGAGGATCTACCTGCCCTTCAGCCAGATGGTGAACACCAGGCGAAACTGTGGCAACGAGTGGGTTTTCTTATTTTGCTCTCCCACTCTAATGTAACTTATTCTTTTGAGACATTTAGCCGCCGAGCACGTGTTAGCTTATGTTGAAACTTTAATTCTGTCTACCTAAGGGTTGTAACATGATTGACAAATCCTAGGGTTGATCACGTATGACTTAACTCTCACTTGTCTCGTATTTTGTATGACTAGCTTCATGAACATCTGAATATGTAATGTTTGGGACACCTTACTTTGTATGTCTGATGATCTAACATCTTGTAATAATTATTTGCTTGCTTGAGATTGAGACACTAGGCTTGTTCTTGACCATAAGAGACTGTTGGCTTGTAGATAAACCCTCATGCATCTAGACAGTCGTGATCGTATTACGAGGTGGGTTGCACTTTAAAGTACGTAGCTGGCTGTGTCTGTCCCCCGCTCTCTAGTATTCTGGTTCTGGGGCATGACAGGTCTCATGAATTCGCATCGTTCTGCAAAGAACATAGAATTATCAACGAGACTACTGCTCCGTACTCTCCTCAATCTAAGGGAGTAGCAGAAAGGAAGAACAGAACATTGACAAAAATGATAAACTCAATGCTGTTGACTGCGGGTCTTCCAAAATGCTACTGGGGAGAAGCTGCATTGACGGCCACTTTTATTCTAAATAGAGTGCCTAATGCAACTTCGAATGTTACTCCTCATGAACTTTGGTTCAAAGTCAGACCTAATTTGAATGTCATTCGAGTGTGGGGGTGTCTTGCATATGTGAAGCTCCCAGATCTGAAGATTCAGAAGCTCGAGACAAGGACTACTAAGACGATCTTCTTGGGTTATGCCGAGAAGAGTGATGCTCGGAGATTTCTTGATATTGAATCAAATCATATCATTGAATCTCGTGACGCAGAATATTTTGAAGACAAGTTTGCAAGGCATAAGAACATTGTTCTTGCGGATATTCCGGAGAACAATGAGGGCGCGCAGGAAACTGAAGCTTCCAACGAGAACATAGTCCAAGAAGAAGTTGTTGTCGAAACAACTATTAAACCAGAGCTCGCTGAGCCGTCAACTAAGTGAGTGAGGAGGCCGAAGGACTTTGGGAATGACTTTGTCACCTATCATGTGGAAGCATATCCGCTTACCTATGATGAGACGATGAAGACAAGAGACGCTATTTTCTGGAATGAGGCGATAGACAATGAAATTGATTCAATCACCTCGAGTAACACTTGGGTGTTGGTTGATCTTCCTGAAGGAGCAAAATCCATCGGATGCATATGGATCTTCAAGAAGAAGATGAAAGTAGATGGAACTATTAACAAGTTCAAGGCTAGGCTAGTAGCCAAGAAATTTTTTAAGAAGCAGGGGATCGACTACTTTGACACGTATGCTCCAGTAGCCCGGATGACCACCATCAGAATGTTGATTGCTCTTGCAGCAATACATAAGTTGGTGATACATCAGATAGATGTAAAAACGGCTTTCCTAAATGGCGAGCTGACCGAAGAGATTTACATGCAACAGCCAGAGACAGCCAGAGGAATTTGTCGTCAAGGGTCTTAAAGACAAAGTCTGCAAGTTGGTAAAATCCTTGTACGGTCTTAAACAGGCTCCCAAGATGTGGGATGAAAAGTTTGACAAGGTTATAAGGTCAAATGGCTATAGGGTCAGCGAGACGGACAAGTGTGTTTACACAAAGTTCGCTACTGGAAGAGGTGTAATCGTTTGTCTGTACGTAGATGACATGCTGATCCTAGGTACGGATATGGGCCGTGTCACGAAGACAAAGAAGTTCATCTCGACTAAGTTCAGTTTGAAGGACTTAGGGGAAGCTGATGTAATATGAGGGATCAAGATCATCCAGGCAGACACTGGACTAGCGCTGTCACAGTCTCATTATATTGCGAAGATGATCGCACGCTATGGGTATCAGGATCTTCCAGGGATAGATATGCCTTACATGTGTGATATGAAGCTGAAGTCTAATTCAAGGGAAAGCATCAGGCAGCTGGAGTATGCAAGCGTCATCGAGAGTTTGATGTATGCTACTACTGCCACAAGGCCTGACATAGCTTTCATCGTGGGAATGCTGAGTCGTTTCACGAGCAACCCAGGCATTGAGCACTGAAAAACTGTGAAACGGGTAATGAGATATTTCAAGAAGACTCAGACATATGTACTGCACTACAGCGAAGGTCTGTTGGTAGTAGAAGGCTTCAGTAATGCCAACTGGTGCTTAGAATTAAAGAGCGAGCGGTCCACAGGTGGATTCATTTTCATAATAGGTGGAGTTGTTATATCGTGGAAGTCGAAGAAGCATACTATGCTCTCTCGTTCCTCCATGGAATCTGAGTTCTTTGCACTTGATACCGCAGCGGAAGAAGCAGAATGGCTTCAAGAGCTCATGTATGATCTTCCAGTGGTTGGAGCACAAATATCGAGGATTTCGATATGCTGCGACAACCAGGCAACTACGACAGTGGCATCAAATGACCTCTTCAACGGGAAGAAGAGAACTGTGCGGTTAAAGTACATGGCAGTACACGATCTCATCAAGAGAGGTGTCATTGCAGTGATTGATATTCTGAGTCAGGAGAACCTGGCGAATCCGTTCATCAAGGGCCTCAAGTGCCAGCTGGTCGATGACACAGCTTGTAAAATGGGCTTGAAGGCATTATGATATTATGTTATTACAATCCTAGCATAAAGTTTTATGTTATTAGTTCAAAGAGAAATCTACTAGACATCTAGCTTTTGGTTCAAGGGAGGACCACTAACTGGAAAAATATCAGGAACAATGGGTACATATCCTCTGTGGCGTGGAAAGGTTATGGACTTACAATCACTGTTGTCTACTATATATTTTCTGCGAAAAACGGATCCTGTGTTGAGGATGGCTTAAACGCCTTAATGAGTTCTTATGCAGAGTGAATGCCTAGTGTACTTTACAGGAAGCACGGTAGAGCAGTACTACAAGCAGTGAAACTCCATGCTACATTGGGGTGACTCCACCATGAGGATCCAGGTAGGAGTAATGCCTCGGCTTTGCAAGCCAAGTCACAATAGCGTAGCACCGCAAATAGGCAGGTAGCCTAATGCTGTATGATGAAATTAAAGAGTTGTAGACAATACTACAAAGGGGAGGATGTCCTCATGTTATAGTGGCACGACACTACGATGAGGTACCCAGAGGGGTAAAGCCTCGGTCTTGCAAGCCATGTCATTGCGGTGTAACACCGCAAGGAAGCCTAAGGCTTCATGCTGGGTAGTTTGGCACTACAAAGAGTCTTGTGACCTCATGCTACAGTAGTATGACACTACGATGAGGTTCCCGGGTAGGGGTAAAGCCTCGGCTTTAAGCCATGTCATAGCGGCGTAGTACCGCAAGGGAAGCGCAAGGCTTCATTCCATGTCTCTTCAATAAAGAACTTATCTATAGTGTATGGACAGAGATAACAGGCCGTCTCTTGAGGGTAAACTTGTAGACGCCCAAAATTATACACTGAAACTAGGCTGGCACAGGGCCTTTAATGTGCAGCCAGAAGTACATGTAACTACATTATGTGAATGAGAAGAATTGCAGCTTTGGTGCAGAATTCAAGGCTTAGTCCATTCTTGTATTATAGTATGTTGTTTGACCCATGCGGAAAGATTCAAGTCGTCAGCGACATCTCTCCTAATACATGATGGACAGTTAGTGTGGGGAACATTCAAACCCATATATCGAGATATGTGGGGGATTGTTAGAGCTTTTCCTTGAAACACGTAGAGAGAGCTTGCTCTCAACACATGCCTAGTATTATTTAGTCCCATATTGGAAAAGCACCATGAGTTGTATCTCAATATATACTTGGTATGTTATTGAGATGTGCACAGGGGGTGGTGACCCTAAGGAGGGAACTATGTGGGTGATTTTACTAGGAGGTAAGGATAAGACTCCATGGTAAAGCATTAATGCTTTTTGCTCTTTGAATTTATTCTATTGGAGCTAAGCCCCGTAGGGGCTTAGCGACTCAGACTCGGACTCGGGCTCATGAGGCATAATGTGGCATTTTGTTGGCGCACTTTGCACTTAGCACGACAGCATCGTCGCTAGGCGCAAAGTGTGCTTAAGTTGTGCTCGTTGCGCGAGCCTCTTGCGGAGCCGTTCGCGCGCCTGTACGCGCTGGCGAGCCTCTTGCGCAGCCGTTTGTGCGCCTGCACGCGTTGCCCGATCGCATGACCAGATGGCGCGCCAGATGGCGCACCAGTTGGAGCGGCCAGATAGCGTTGCCAGATGGTACAGCAGTTGGCGCTGCAGTTGGCGCACGTTTTGCGCACGGTGTGCGCTGTGCGCGTGTTGCACAAGTACGCGCGGGAGCAGGTGGCGCTATTGGCGCAGGTGCGCAGTTGGCGCGCGTTGTGCGCCAGTTAGCTCAAATCGTGTATGTGCACGATTTGAGCAGTTACAGAACATTCAGAGCAGTTTTTTCCCACGTTCCGAACATTTTGCTAAGTGGACGGTTACAGTGCGGGCCTATATAAGCTTCTCTCCTCTCTCTCAGGGTTAAGTGCTAAGTGTTGTTCTAAACAAATACTTACGAATTTCCAGAGAGTTCAAGAGAGAAGAGAAACAGTGCACCAGCACCACCAGCGCCAGAGTCCGCACCAGCCGAGGAGTCAGAAGAGCGGAGTGTTCTAAAGTTCTCCGTCGAACTTGATGGTTCCTGGAAGCTGTTCGTGTGGGCCGAATCAAGCTTTGAGCGTCGGTGATCATTCACCCCAGCAGGCAATTCTATCCATTTCTGTTCATCCGCTTTTATCTCATTCTAAACGAGAACGTTTCTGATCTAATCAGAAAACGTTAGTGGATCTTCATCGCTGCTGCTACGAATTCTTCTGTGCCTTCTTCGAAGTGACACATTAATGTTCGTTTCTCAGAATTCTCCTGGATCTGTGTCATGCACCTTCTTTGAAGTGTTGCATAATTTTCAGTTTTCCATCGAAAAATTACGCCCTGAGACTAACAATAATAATGACTTCCAGGTTGATGCTTCCTTTACCTTTTACTTCTTCTTTATTTTAGAGATCGGACGAGGAGTTTTTTTTAGAAGAATCCGCCGATGAGAGGAGAGAGGAAGAAGAAAGGGTCCAATCGGATGAGGAGGAGAAAGAGGAGAGAGAGAGAGAAATTACTTTTGTTTGATATCTTCTAAATTTGGCAAATAATTGATGTTAATCATACGGCTACGGAGATTTAATCGTACGGCTATAAAAGAGGGGATATGTGGGGTGGGGATAAATAAAAGAGGGGATGTGGATCCCTTCTCTCTCTCTCTCTCTCTCTCTCTTTCTCTCTCTCTCTCTATATATATATATATATATATATATATATATATATATATATATATGAGGAAGGATTCGCATCCCCTCAATTTTTGCATTCCCAAGCATCCTCATGTTAACAACCGTTGGATGTTGTTTAAGTCATCTAATCTTAACCGTTGATTTCAACCATTCAAATCAATGGTTAAGATTAGATAACTTAAACAACATCCAACAGTGGATAGCATGAAAATATTTGGGAATGCAAAAAATCGGAAATGTGGATCCCTCATATATTTTTTTTTGGAAAAAGGTAAATTTTATTCCAAAAGAAACGACATAATCATACAACATACAGTCTGAGTGGGACTCCCACTCAGCACTCATCCATTCTCCATAGCCTTTACATCAAACTCAATGTTATGAAGAATGCCAACCGGAGGTGTGACTAGTCCCTCAAAGATTCGACGGTTTCGCTCCCGCCAAACATGCCAAACCGAAGCCGCCAGACGAACTCTAGCCGTACGGAACCAGTCCTGGCCTCGACCCCTGCTATCTCTTATCACCGGGATGATGTCCCCAATGTATTTACCAGAGGCGCACACTCCCAATACCCGACTCTGCTCCGACCAAATCTGCCATGCCAAAGTGCACTCGAAAAATATATGTCTAATAGACTCAGGCTCTGAGGAACAAAGCACACATATGGTATCCGGCACTGCCACTCCAAATGAACTCAGGCGATCCCTCGTTAAGAGACGACCCAGAAGAAGCTTATAGACACACAGCTGCATCTTTCTGGCCAGACCCTTACACCAGACGAACTCATAATCAGGACTCAGAGGAAAAGTGTGCCGGATTATATTGTAGCAACTACGGAACTGGAATTCCCCCGAGCCCGAAGATGCTCCAGGCGGCTCCCAGATCCATCAATCCGCAGGCAAAGCCGAATCAATGGCTGTAGACATAATGATCCCTCCCAGTTCCTCAGTGTGCCGATAAGATTCCGGCCTCCACACTCCATCTCGTAAGATCCGGCTGCACTTCAGACCACGCCTGTCCTCCGTGTGAGTCGCGGACCCCCTAATGTCTAACAAAGACCGCCTATCAATCCATGGGTCCCTCCAGAGATCCGTGCGCGACCCATCCCTCATGACCCTCCGGATAGCAGTCTTGAGCACACCCCTATGTCTCAGGACAGTCTTGAACGTGACAGAATGGTTGTTATCAGGGGCACACGTCCAAAAGTTACCCTGCTTCACGTATCTGCTGTGCATCCAGTCCGCCCAAATAGACCCCCTGCTAATGAAACTCCAGGCCAGCTTGAGCGCCGAGGCCTCCCTGATCTCCAGCAACGGCCTGAGCCCCACACCACCCTCCTTCCTGGGACGACAGAGCTGCTCCCACGAGATCGCATACATACCCCCCCTCCAAAGGAAATCAGCACAAAGACGCTCCACTCGCCGAATAGTAGCCACCGGGAGGAGAATGGACTGTAGCCAAAAGTGTGCCACGGCCGAGACCACAGATCTGATCAGCTCTATGCGTCCGCCAAAAGACAGCCCGACGGCTTGCCAGCCTTCTACTCTCCTCTGGACATACTCAACCAGGCCATGGCAGTCCTGATCACGTGCATAATTGACGGTGAGGGGTACACCTAAATAACGCACAGGAAGCTCACTCATCGCGATACCCAGGGCATCAGCCCGCTCCTCCTTCTGGGAACACCGGGAACTGAAGTATACCCGACTCTTATCCCTGTTCAGCCGGAGACCCGAGAAGGACTTCAGATCTTCCATAATACCCGCAAGCGTTTGCAACCCCCTCATCGAAGGCTGGATGAAAACCAGCAGATCATCAGCATAAATAAGGTGTGTGACTGGCGGGTCCATCCTTCGAAACAAAGGCACCAGCCGACCATGGTGTACTGCCAGGTCCATCAGACAAGTAAAGTATTCCATCACAATCGTGAACAGGTAAGGGGACAGTGGGTCACCTTGCCTCAGCCCACGGTTGCTCTGGAAATATCCGTAAGGAACGCCCTGGATGAGGACTGAAAAAGTAGGGGTCGAGATGCACTCCCTGACCATCGCAACCCAGTGATCCGCGAATCCCATGGCAGACATCAGATGGCAAAGGAAGTCACGATTGACCATGTCATACGCCTTCCTCAGGTCCAATTTAACACAAGCTTTCTCCCCACCCGGTCTGCTGAATCCCCTCACCATCTCATGAGCCAGGAGACTATGCTCTGCAATCGACCGCCCCTTGATGAACGCAGCCTGGTTAGGGGAAATCAAGCCCTGCATGATTCTCTCCATCTGCCGGCACATAAGATGCATAATTATCTTGTAAAGATAATTACAACAAGCAATAGGTCTGAAATCAGACAAAGCAGTAGCACCCTCCTTCTTAGGCACCAAGGTCAGGAAAGTGTGATTTAGCTCCTTCAAAAGCTTTTCCTTAGTGAAGAACTCCTGGACCACTTCCAGAACCTGCATCTTCAGAGTATCCCAATGGCGTTTGAAGAAACCACTGCTGAAGCCATCTGGCCCAGGGGCCTTGTTGGGGTCCGCCCCCTTGACAATAGACTCCACCTCCTCCATAGTGATAGGGGCAAGTAGGATGCTATTCCCGAATGGAGTCACCAAGCGCTTCGTAACAACCTCTGGGAATACGGACAGATAGTCAGTCTGAAAATATAAATCAGTATAGTACCTGACAGCCTCGCCCTGTATCTCAGCCGGCGTCCCCACCAGAGTGCCATCCGCATCGAGAAGTTGGGAAATGTGATTCCGATTCTGTCTAGTCCGGATAACGTCATAGAAGAACTTAGAACACCGGTCCCCATCCTTCAGCCAGGAACATTTGGCTCGCTGGGCCGAGCTAATCTCCTTCTGCAGCCTCAGGATGTTGACTTCTCCGATCAGCTCCTTCTCTCTAGCCGCCAGATCTCCATTAAGCATATCAGCTTGCATATCCTGCTGTACAGATCTCAACTCAGCCTCCTTATCTTCGAGTGTAGACTTGGGCAGCCCCTGCACCCAACTCCTGAGAGCCCTCTTCGTGGCCTTGAGACGACGAACCAATCGGAATTGAGCCGTCCCCTCCTGACCACTAGACAAGCCCTCAGCGACAGCCTCCAGGTAGCCGTCCGAAAGATACCAACTGTTGTTATACCTGAACGGACGAGACTTCCCAAGGGAACGAGCAGAGAAACCAATTCTGATGGGGGAGTGATCACTCGTCCCAGCTGCCAGACCCTCCGCCGAAGAGTTGGGGAAGTGACGGAACCACTCTCCGTTGCCCAGAGCTCGATCAAGCTAACAAGCAACCCTGTTGTGAGTCGCTTTGTTGTGCCAAGTCCAGATGAAGCCTGATCGAGACAGCTCCCTCAGCCCCGCAAGCAGGAGGCATCTCTGAAAATCATAGAGGATAGGATCAGGGACCGGCCGACCACCTAGCTTCTCCCCACGATGCAGGAGGGCGTTGAAGTCCCCGACCAGGAGCAAAGGGAGACATAACGACTCAGCAGCATCGGAAACACGTGAGATGTCCCTCCAAAGTGACTCCCTTCTCCTCCTGTCATTGTGGCCGTAGACCGCCCCCAGTAAGAACCGGAAGCCACCCTTGTTCACGAAGGAGATGGCGATCAACTGCTCCGTCATCAAAATCAAGTCACCATCCCAACTCTTCGAGTTCCAGCGAACCCAAATCCTGGCCATGTCACAAAGGGCCAGATTGTGCAGCTGGGCCCAATGAGAAGGGGTTCGCCGCGTAAGGGTCTTCTCCCCTTTGATTTTGGATTCTAAAATAACAGAAATGTCACACTTCTCTCTGTGGAGCACCCCACATATCTCTCTCCACCTCCCAAGCGAACACGCCCCCCTCACATTCCAGGCAATAATGGCCATTAATTAATGAGAGGTGGGGTCCCCTGAAAAACTTCCGGAACAACACCTGGGGAAGGAGCCGCATCCGTAGCTAAAGGATCCTCTACCATATCAGTCGGAACCATCTGATGGGTAACGACCGGAGATACCACCAACGCCCAGGTGGGATTGTCAACACATACCACCTCCTCTCTGTCTGTAGTACTTCCCTCCATCATGGAGGGGCCATCCCGCAGCAGTCCGACCGCACGCCTCTTCCTGCAATAAACCTGCCCTCCAGCCGAACCACCCTCCCCTCGTGTCTCAGACTCCGTAGCTGCCATGCTTCTGGTAACTATACTACTCGGCTTCTGGCCAGTGGATACCACCCCTCCCGCAGTGGATACAACGAGGCTCAACCCGACATCACTCCCCTGATTAGTAACCTCCTCCTCCACGACCACCACTCCGCTATCAACTCTGTAATCCATATCACATGGTGCTTCAGGAACTTCACTCGGCGGGGTACAAGGCTCCACCGGGGGGCCAGCCTCTAAGCAAGCACTGGCCAGATGTCCGAAACAAGAACAGCGTGAACAGGTAGGCGGAACCCATTCATACTCCACCTTCTGGGTAAGCACCTCCCCAGAAGGGAGCTCAAACTCTACCATCTTCGGGAGCTCCCCCCTGCCCGAATCTCCACAAAGATCCTCGCGTACATCAACCTCGTCCGAAAGGTAGTAGCCTCATCCGCCTTGATCGGGGAACCCACCAGACTAGCAAGACGCATCAACAGGGGGATACTCCAAAACCCAACCGGCAGCTCGGGGAATCGGATCCATACTGGGATGGCATTCAGAACTTCCCTCTCGCATCGCAGCTCTGGAGTCCACTCCTTGAGAATGATCAGTCGGCCGTCAAACGTCCAGGGGCCGCCTTGGAGGATCCTAGCGACATCCTTCGCCAGCCCGAACTTCACATAATAGAAGCCGTTCTCACGAGAATAGAACTCCATACTCCCCTTAGGCTTCCAGACACGCGCTGCATAACCCCGGATCTGCCCGTAGAAGGGCTTGTTGCCCAATACATACAGGACGAGAGTATTTTTCCAGTAAGCTGTCACCTGCTGGATCTCCTCCGCAGGAAACACCGCCCGGTAACCATTCCCAACCTTGATCGGCGGGACGTACTCCATCGAAGAGGGTGATTTCTGTCCCACCGATTTGCAGATCTCGGCCCAGGACCGTCCAGCAGGCCGAGGGGCAGTGACCGGCCGAAAAGTTCCAGATCTCTGAGCATCCACATCCACCATCTTACTCTTCCCCTTGTCCGCCGCGGTCGTCTTAGGCCGCCAACCCACCGATCCCCCAACAGACACCTCCGGGCCCCGGATAAGCCGAGACCCTGTCCCGTTCTGGCGACTCGCGGGATGACGAACCCTAACCTGGCCCTGTCCACCTCCCGTCTTCCCTCCGGTCTTCGCCACGCGACGGCGCGTAACCGTCGTCCATCCACCTCCCTCCGTTTGACTCCCCATGGATCCGGACCCCGCTCCGAATACAAAGTCGGATCCAGAGCACCCGACTCCCTCCCCGTATATCCCGAACCCCTCCCCGTAGAGCCCGATCCCCTCCCTCCACCATGGGGAGTCGTCACCACCCCAGTAGAGGTCGCCCCCCCCCCTCCCCCCCCCCCCCCCCCCCCCCGAGCGCCTGGGGGGGTGCTGCCACGCGCGCCCGCGAGTGGGGGTCCGCCCGACCCTCCCGAGATTGCTCCTGCCCCCCCCCCCCCACCGCCGGAGGGGAGGCCGCCCAACGTGGCCGAGGCCCTCCCGCCGCCGGCCAGGGGGTCCGGCGGCCGTCCGCGTGATAACCCTAGGGTTTCGCCCAAGTCGCCCGCGGTCGGTCTCGAGAGAGCCATTGGATCCCTCATATATATATATATATGCTAAGAAAGAAATAAAAATGCAGCGTCCGCAAAGTCCTGTGTGTATCGCCGAGCATCCCAAAAAACAATTATATGTAAACCATGTAAATCAGAAAAACATAAATATTTTCCAAACTTTTAAGGACTTACCCTTTGAAGAACAAACAAGCTATAATTTCAGTGTCAAAATTTTCCATACAACCCAACCAAATCATAAAAAACTTTTACTTTTACATAGTGACTATCATGTGGATGCAAATACAATCATTGTTGAATACATGACTTCAATTTGTAATTTACCCAAAAAGTACAAATCAAACAGTCAATAGCTTGTATGGTTCCGTGGGCAAATAACTGTCTATAGCTCCAGAGGCAGAGAATCAACAATCTGTATGCAACTTTTAGGTTATCTACTTCCGTATGAAGACTGCTGCTGTTGGATTCGCTCTGTAGTCGAGTGATTTTGGAGTAAGTCCATGTTTCGTCTTATCTATAAATTGGAATGTCATCTAAACTTTTGTCGTCTTGTAGAAAACATATGCCAACAGCAAAGGAAGCCAGAAGCAGTACACAGGGGAATGAAGAAAAGGGTTCATGTCATAAGCCTTCACTAATGCTCTGCATTGCTGGAATGAGCAAGAATAGCCAAAAAAGGATCATGATCAAGAAATACTGCATCACCCTAAGTCAAATGTAAGAATATAAACTCTAGAGAAAGTTCAGATAAACTTTTACTGAAACAAACTAAACAAATTAATGATTAAAAAGGATCCAGACACATTAACTTTTTGTCAAAACATGCGCCAAACTTGTGCAGGTAATGATTAATTATTAGAATAGCTAATATGGGGTTCAAAGCCATAAAGTTTACACAGATGCATTTGTATCTTGACGCTTCAAAGTTCAAAGAGAAATTATATCAACAAAAACAAAAAAACAAGTGCACAAGGGAAAATGCTTACCATCCAATGTTTCCATAAAACTAGCAGAGAGATCATAACAAGGAATTTTCTCAACCAACGCCAACTGGAGAAGCAAAATGCACTATAAAAGCTAGCATGCTTAGCATATCCGTAGATCTCTTTGGAATAATCATCCTCTTTCTTTCCTGAAAGCATAAGAAAATGTACTCTGTATGCTGTCCTCTCTGCAACCATGGCCACTATCACTACAATTGTTGGTAAGACCACAAAGCAAAGGTGAGGCAGGACTACAACCATAACATCAGGCACTCCTGCAAACTCATTCTTGTTAGTGCTGCTGGAAGATTTTACGACCCAACCTTTGTGGCTCATGTATGACATTTTGCCAGTTTCCGTAAAAATATGTCCAAAAATCCAAGGGAAGAGTGTCAGATAAAGCAAATATAAGAAAATTCCAGTCCACACTGTTGTCATCCTGGAAAGCTCCATCAATGCCCAAAAACCAAAATCAATTATATATTTTACAAGGTTACTTCCAGTGAAACTTGGACTAGTTTTCTTGTCAGTGTAATAATTCTTCGAACACCTAAGAAAAGCTTGTGGAATGAGAAGCAATGAGAAAAGAACTGAAAGGACAACCCACAAAATAGGGTGATACATATCAGCCCATTGGCAACCCATAACAAAGAACTCCTTCCATCTCCAATTAACTCTGGAAGTAAGTCCATTAACAGAGAATGGTCTTATCTGGCTAAAACTGGAACTTCCCGATATGTCAATTGCTTCAATTTGTAACCAATATCGGTCAGGAGATGAGTCTGAAAATGCCCTCCAATTCCATGGGGACACGTACATATCCCCTCTGGTCCCATTCCCATTGTGCTTCATCATAACTTGATCTAGTACCAAACTAAGACTTCCAGGCATAGAATCATATATCTTTACTGAGACTGACACTATCACTTTTCTAGAGAAGACTAGTGCTCTTATGCTCTCATAAGATGAGATTTTCATGGTCTGACATTTGTAATCTCGAGAATAAGAAATCCTTTGCATAAACCGCGAGTCCAAAGGAAAAGTAGGTAATATAATCACATCCCTGGAGCCAAATTTAAAATCGGTATCTAAGAATGACACGTGACCAGAATCAATGGCAATTATCCTCATAGCCCTACTCTTTCTCCAGTCACCCATCTCCCACTCCCAGAACTCTTTGATCGGTTCAGCATTCTTAGAACAACTCTCATTACCCACATCACTAAGTCCTTCATGAACGTTAAACTGATAATATTTTCCCGATAGAAGGGTATGGTGACGCTTCAAGTTCTTCCCGAACCTTGTATGGAGATGCCCACAAAGGTAAGCTGATAAGGAATGCTTAAGAAAGACATCTTTGAGGCTTTTCCCCGAGTCAGCTGGTGCCGAAAATGACAATGGGAAGTGCCCAAATGCAATTTTTCTTACTGATGATTTTGCTGACTCAGCATCCCACTGTGAAAGTTCCATGTCCAAATCTGATAGTAACTGATCAGTAGGATGCCCAAAGAGATTTGTCGGGCCACGTAAGCCAATTTCCATTGTACTATCGAAGCCAACAAAAACATACTTCCATCCACTACTCTGCATATGGAGAGGAACTTATCAGCAATTTTTTTAGAAACAATTGCGAGAAAAATATTGAAGTGTATGGTAAAGTAACAACTAGTCTGCATATGTAGACGGAAACTATCAGCAGGCATTGAGAAAGAAGTGGCGGCTAGTTGGCCTAGAATCTAGGGACTTAGGCGGCACATTTTCCAATTTTAAAAATGTACACAAATAAAAAACATATATAACGTTGGAAAATTAGAGGACTATACACAAAGATAACCAAAAAGACTGTTGACTAACCATTAGGACAATAAATCAAGTAATTGAAGGGCTGACTTAAGCAATTTAGGAAACTAATAACAAAACAAAAATATAAAAATAAAAATAAAACATGTAACGAAAGAAAAAAAAAAAACAATCAAATTTTATTCGCCAACCATACACTTTAAAGAACAAATCATTATTCATAATTATGGGGCGTGGACAAGCATAAGTGGGCCTATGTGAGCTTAGTGTCACGCCCAAAAGTTTGCGCCCACCGAGACAGACATGCATAACTCTCCACGGACCGGAGTTATGCTGGAAGCTTCCGGAACTTTCTAGAAGATGGTGGAATCCTCTGGAAGACTCGGGATCTTTCATGAAGACTCATGATATTTTTAAATGTTCTAAAAGCCTCCTTATAAATATATAGGTTCTAGAATTTCCTAGACTAATCCCTAGAATATTCCGTTTCCAGAAGTTTCTTGTAAGCCTTAAAAGCACTACAAATAAGTGGGAGGCCTCATTTGTTCCTCATCACCCAAAGTTGGAATCTCTTTATAGTATAGTGAAGTTTTCAAGCTTCCAATCTCTCTCTCTCTCTCTCTCTCTTTGCTCCACAAGTTTCCTAATATAGTCTTAGCGATCTAGCTAAGCAGGTTCGGAAAGGCTTGCATGAGTCTTCGAGAAGGAAGATAGTGCGTCGCACGTGACAAAGTGTAGGCAAAACACTAAGTCCATGACAAGTGGTATCAGAGCAAGGTTCAGTTGGTGCCATGTCAACATCCGAGATCGTCAACTACCATCCCGCATCACCCAAGAAGAACACCGGGAGGGACAAAAGCAAGGAGCCAATGATAGAGAGACCCCTTGGCGATTTGACGACCCGCCTATAACTCTTGGAACAGGGCGTGATGGGCGTAAAGGCGCAAGTAGAGCAGAATCAAACGGCTCACGAGAAATTCGCCCATGGATTAGAGTACGATGTTACTCATGTCATGGCACTGTTCCGAGAGCAGCTTAGCGAGATGCAAGCCGAGTTCGAGAAGGAACGCAAGACTACGAAGGCGGAGATGGCGGAGCTGCGCGAGGAACTCAAAACCAAGACGGCAATCCTCGAGAAAGCCATTGTCGGTGGTGGTTCTCCGAGGAAGAAGGCGGCACCGAAAGTGAAGTATCCAGAACCCAAATCCTTCAACGGCGTGCGAGACGCGAAGGAAGTGGATAACTTCATCTGAAATATCGAGCGGTACCTGAAAGCGGTTCGCATCGAGGATGAGACCGACAAGGTAAACACAGTGTCCCTCTATTTTTTCGATGATGCTACGATGTGGTGACGTCACAGGTGCATTGATAGGAGAAGGGACTCTGCTCGATTGAGACTTGGAAAGATCTTAAGAAGGAGATCAAATCTCAGTTCTACCCGAAGAATGCCGAGTTTGTGGCAAGACGGAGCTTGCGTCAACTCAAGCATACCGAGTCGATCAAAGATTATGTGGCGGAGTTCACCCGCCTGATGCTTGCTATTTCCAACATGGACGAAGATCGTTTGTTCTTCTTTCTAGACGGTCTGCAACCATGGACGGCACAGGAGCTATAGAGGCAACGTGTGTGAGATATGAACACGACCGTCACGGTGGCCACGGAGCGATACGTCCAAGCCCAAGACAAAAGCCACTACCAAGTTCAATGGTGGAGAAGAAAAGAAGAACAGAAAGGGTGCCCGTCGAAGGACAAGCAGCCTGCAAAGCCTCTGACGGATAAAAAGATCGAATGTTTCGTGTGCGGAGGGAACCACTTTGCGCGCGACTGCAAGAACAAGGGCAAGAAGGTGAACGCAGTCCAAGACGAGGAGGACAAGGAGCCTATGATGGGGGCTCACATGGGTGCCTTGCGCCTGCTCAACGTTCTGAAGAGCAAGGCCACCGTGACCAAAGCTTCGAGTCGGAAACTCATGTACGTGGACATGAAGATCAACGGCCACAACACGAGGGCGATGGTGGACACGGGGGCAACACACAACTTCATCGCGGACGTGGAGGTCAGTCGCTTGGGTCTAGCCTTGAAGGAAGATTCGAGCATGATGAAGACGGTTAATGCAGAGGCGCGGCCCGTACAGGGGGTAGCCAAGGGGGTCCCCATAGCGGTAAAAATTTGGTCGGTTGTTGCCAATTTCACTGTTACGTCACTGGATGACTTCAAGATAATATTGGACATGGATTTCCTTATTGCGGCAAAGGTGGTTCCGAAGTCACATTTGGAAGTCGTCAGCTTCATGGGAGAAGGCTTGTCGTGCATGGTAAAGGGTGCACGAGGCAAGCTATCAAAGGGGAAGTTATCTCCGTCATTCAGCTCAAGAAGAGTATCAAAAGGAAGACGGCATACCTAGAAGGTGGGCTTCGAGGAGGAAGGTCTTCCATGCAAAACCAAGAGTGTTGCAAAGAGGCATCCCGAGGAGCCATTTCCGCGGAGGGAGGTAGATCGTGCTACCAGGGTGGACATGAGTGCAGAGAAGCACGTCACAAACTACGCAGAGACAGAGGCGACGAAGTGGAGTGGCTCGCGTAAGGAGTTGCTCAAAGCTCGTGGGAGACATTCGGGTCGACAGAGTTGCAATGGAACTCACATATGCGAAGGTGTGGAAAACTATGTGCAGCCACGAGACGAGAGCGATCGGCGACTCGACATCCCGCACGAGACTCGTCATGTGTCGAGGAGGGCACGGACCAAGGCCAGAGTTGGTGCGACAAACCAGTTTGTTTCCTATCTTGAGGAGAAGATGGACAAACCTGGAAAGCGCCGCACGAGACGCACAAAGAAGGGACAACGTGCAACGATCATGCCTACGAGAGAGGATGTCGTTTCGAGACTTCGTGCACCCATCGACAAAGGCGTCGACGAAACAGGTAGGGAAGAATGTCACACCCAAAAGTTTGCGTCCCACCGAGACGGACTTGCATAACTCTCCATGGACCGGGGTTATGCTGGAAGCTTCCGGAACTTTCTAAAAAATGGTGGAGTCCTCTGGAAGACTCAAGAATATTCTAAAAGATGATGGAATCCTCTGGAAGACTCGGGATCTTTCATGAAGACTTGTGATATTTCTAGATGTCTAGGTTCTAGATTTTCTTAGAATAATCCCTGAAATATTTTGTTTCCGGAAGTTTCTTGTGAGCCTTAAAGGCACTATAAATAAATTGGAGGCCTCATTTGTTCCTCACCACCCAAAGTTGTAATCTGTTTCTAGTATAGTGAAGTTTTCAAGCTTCCAATCTCTCTTTGCTCCACAAGTTTTCCAATATCGCCTTAGCGATCTAGCTAAACGGGATCAGGAAGGCTTGCACAAGTCTTCGAGAAGGAAGATAGTGCGCCGCACGTGACGAAGTATAGGCAAATCACTAAGTCCATGACATTAGGCAGGCCTAGGTTGTCTAAGGCAGGTGCTAGTATGCAAAATACGTTGGGCTGCCCAGGTAACTAGCATAGGCCTAAGCAAGACGGTCTTGTGTCTGAAGGGGCCTAAGCGAGGTCTAGGCACCCCAGGCGGCCGCTTTTTAGAACATTGAAAGTAATAACTAATCATTTTGTGCTTACAAAGTGAGGAAAGGAGTCAGGATTTTTATTCCCACTAGTTGGATATTTGAAGTACGCAAATGAACAGAAGATTTCACATCATTTACAGGCAGTGGATTTCTCTAATCAAAGAAGAAATTTTGAAAAAATATATTTTTTATTTTACTACCACTCTTCACAGTTTTGCTCCTCCCCAATTAGTTTGGTTACCAAACACAGCTTACAGAAACCTAGCAGCCACAAAACTCTAACAAACTTGATTGACATGAAGCATGGTTATTTCAGTTACCCCACCATCAATCCACCTACCGGCACACACACAAACGCACAAAAGTGTATTTGTTTTAGCTGTGCACAATGTCAAGACACATCCGATAATGCCAAATTACTATTGCGTGTTATACTTATAGAACAGATACAGGTACAAGCACATCAAGGTAGACATTTAATAATAATGAATGGCAGACAACTTATTATACAAGCTTCATGGATTTTAATTTATTTTATTTTTTTGTGTGTGGGGGTTGATTGATATGAAGCATGGTTATCTCAGCTACCCCCACCCCCAATCCACCTACCGGCACACACACAAGTGTATATGTTTTAGCTGTGCACAATGTCAAAACCAAGGTTCAAAGTATCGGTATCGGTATCGGACATTTTGTATGAATAACGGTATCGGCAGTATCGGCGGTATCGGATCGGAGTATCGGATTTTTTGGTATCGGTAGTATCGGATATAGTTTATATATATATTAGATACAATATAAAAATTATATATATACAATAATAAATAGTGATTTGAACTCAACTGCATTATATATATATATATATATTTTTTTCTTTTTTTTTTTGCATTATATATATATATATATATATATATATATATATATAATAAATTGAGAAAAACTGCAGCTTGTAGAGACTCACCTGCTGACAGTATTCAAGTTGTCCATTAATTAATCCGGTTAAGCTACGGTTGTTTCTGAGTTCTGACAGTGGAGTCTCTTCAGTTTTTTTGGCAGAGTAAAAGGTGGTATTTTAAAGAGTCATGTATATTATATAATATAATATATATACATTGGACAGTGAGTCATATGAGCCATTTTCTGACAGTGGAGCCTCTTTCAAGCTACTTTTTTCCAACTATTATATATATGTATACATTGGGCAGTGAGTCATGTATATTATATACATTGGCAAAGCTTCGGGAGTAGAGCTCATTAATTCAGGCTACTGTTACTACCAACCATATTAATTATTATTAATTATTAAGCCATTCTATGCTGATTTTTAAACCCATTTATTCAGTTTTTCAAACCGAGAAAGAGAGAGAAGCTTCGGGAGAAGAGCTCACCTTCCACCATCACCTATTCTTTTAACTAAAGAGAGAGAGAGAGAGAGATAACATTTGACAATAAAAAAAGGAAAGAAAGAAAGGAAAGAAAGAAAGAGAGGAAGCAGGGAGGGAAAGCTCACCGATCCAAGGCATTGGCTACCAGAGGGGAAGGCGCTGACCGGAGTCGGGAGAAGAGCTCACCTTCCGCCATCACCTATTCTTTTAACTAAAGAGAGAGAGAGAGAGAGAGAGATAATATTTGACAACAAAAAAGGAAAGAAAGAAAGGAAAGAAAGAGAGGAAGCAGGGAGGGAAAGCTCACCGATCCAAGGCATTGGCTACCAGAGGGGAAGGCGCTGACCGGAGTCGGGAGAAGAGCTCACCTTCCTCCATCACCTATTCTTTTAACTAAAGAGAGAGAGAGAGAGAGAGAGAGAGAGAGAGAGAGAGAGAGAGAGAGATAACATTTGGCAATAAAAAAAGGAAAGAAAGAAAGAGAGGAAGCAGGGAGGGAAAGCTCACCGATCCAAGGCATTGGCTACCGGAGGGGAAGGCGCTGACCGGAGGCGAGTCCGGTCTGGAGGTCGGCACAGAAAGGTCCGGAGGTGCGGATCTGAATAGATCGGAGAGCTAGTGCGGTAGATTTGGTACATGTGTCGATTCCGGCAAGCGAGGCAGCCCGTATCGGTCTGTATCGGTTACGTATCGGCCGATACGGACCGATACAATAGTTTTTTACGGTATCTCGGCCGATACCGATATTTTTAACGAGTATCGGATCGGACACACCCAAATCTGATCTGATACGGCCGATACCGATACGTATCGGCCGATACTTTGAACCTTGGTCAAAACACATCCGATAATGCCAAATAACTATCGTACTTATAGCACAGATACAGGTACAAGCACATCAAGGTAGACATTTAATAATAATGAATAGCAGACAACTTACTATACGAGCTTCATGGCTTTTAGTTTTTTTGTCTCTGTGTGTGTGTGGGGGGGTGGCTTTGGGGTGTTTAGTTTCACTCTATAATACTAACTCTATCATGTTACATGTATATAGTTTCATTTAATACAATTTATGCTTTTGAATTATAGATTAACAAGATGCATAAATACCTCCATACGATAATATTTATTCAATTTCATCTACGTAAAGCCATGTTGTTAGATCCATAGCTAGTAGCCATTTTATTTTCATTTGTTAACAAGAATATATAGTGACCATATTCATCCATATAGTAAAGTATACATCAGTGTTATAAATTTCGCTAGGCGGGTTCGATGCGCCAAAGGGGCACCTAGCGCCTAGGCCGCCTAGGCGGACACCTAGGCGCCGAACTAATTTTTTTTTTAATATCAGTTTACGTTATGTATCATATATATTATGTATATGCTAACTTGAAGACAAGTGATCTTTGCTAGTTTGGTTAGCAGTGAGAATATAAGGGTCCGTTTGGATATGTTTTCTGAAAATTTTTTTCTGAAAACAGTTTTTTGAAAGTAAACTATAAAGTTGTTTTCTGAGTATTAGATATTCTAATTTTGCGTTTGGTTACTTTCATCTGAAAAATAGTTTTCTGAGAAATTTTTTTAAAATTCTGTTTGGTAAAATAATTTTAGAAAATAATTTATTTAATAAAATTGTCATGTCTCCTGTGTCATGTTTTATGTGTCCTCCATCTAGGGTTTTCCGGATCCAGTCCTAGCCGAAGATCCCGTGTCCAATCCAATCCACTGTGTCCAGTTCACCGTCGACCGTTCAGTCTACCGTCGGCTCGGTGACGTATGAGGAGCTTCGTGCGCGCCTCCGTTGGTGAACTTGAAGACGCTGTGGATGACGATGTCAGCCCCTAACCTCACCGGCAAGACCAATACGGGCGTGAACGTGTTGTCGACGACGAGCATGAGCCCCTTCTCCTTAACCAGCCTGCTCAACCCTGGTACGTCCTCCACCGCGAGCGTTGGGTTCGACATTGTCTTAACGTACACCACCTTCGTTTGCCCCTCCCTGACCACCTCCCTCACCCCCTCCAGGTCCCCGGCGTCGACGCACGTCGTGGTGATCTCGCACGCCCTCGGTAGGAAGTGCGTCATTGAGGACGTGTGCCGTCGTAGACGCAGTTCGACGCGACGATGTGGCCCCTGGCCCCGCACACCTGGAGGAGGACGAAGGAGATGGCGAATATTCTGAGGAGGAGGCGGACGGAGCGAAGGAGGCTGTTGTGTCCACGGAATAGGAAAAGGAAGAGGGAGACAAAGAGGAAGGTGGAGAGAGACGGGAAGAGAAATGAGATGGAAAGGAAGGGGCCCACCACGCTTTGGGAAGTGAAGTTTGGAAAAGAGGTTTTCTGTCATCTCTGAAAACTGATTTTAAAAGATGATTTAGGAAAAAAATTTATAAACTATACATTCTCAAAACCCAAAGCCAAACACCTTTTCTGTCACCTCTAACGTTTAAACTCAAAAATCTGAGCTTAAACGAGGAACCAAACAGGCCCCAAGTCTTTGACCTCATTAGGTCACAGGTTCGATTCCCACAATTGTTTTTTTTTAGATTTTTTTTATAACCTAACCTAATCGAATAGGAGGAGAGAAAGAGAGCAGCAGCTGTAGTACCCCGTCCCTACATCGTGCCCCGTTTCCCGTCCACGGGGTGCGCGAGAAAGAAACACTGTCGCTATCGACTCGGTCGGGACCGATAGGTCGGGATCGATCGAATCAATCGAACGGGAACGGTTGAATTAAGATCCATTCTCCGTAATGGAATGGCTTCTTCGGAACCAAGTCCCATATTCAGCGGGTTGCGCCTCGAGGATAAACTCTGCGGCTGAGTCGGGAGAGACCTCCCGTTGCTCTGCTTTTCACGCCGCTTGCGTTGGTTTTGGCTTTGTTTTCTGAATGCATTTTCGTAAATATTTTCGATGGTTTTCATGGCTTGCGTTTCGAATTTTGCATTCGTATCGAATTTTCTTGAATAACACAGTGTTCTAATCGGTTGCTTGTGCGATTTCAGGTGATCGCGTAGGCAACGTCTAGTGCGGCCAACCAGTTTCTCGCCTCAAGTAAATACTAAGGTGAGTGGCTGACCCTTCTTCCCTCGACCCTCTTCTCTAATACATTATCGATACTAGACGGCTATGCTAGATGTAATGCAACGACATGAATGATATTCCGTTGAACGGTCACACGATGTCCCACGAACACGAACTATACAAATGCTGGTCATATAACCTTATCGTGCTTGCAATTACCGTATCATATAGAACCGTGCTAAGGAAAGACGAATTGATTAAATGAATGTCGCAACAATACATAAAGATGTGCTTGAAATAACAATTAACTTAGCACGGTCATGGACAACTTGTCGACAAGGGCGATTGTTTCTTCGGACGGTATCCCGAGGCCACGGGACCGTTCCGGCCTAGGAAGAAACACGGATAGCTATGCCGGATGCATGCCACGGTAGACAGTGGCTTTCAACGGGGCTCGCTACCTGCGCTGAAGGACCTCTGTCTACCAAGCTATATGTCCAGGATGGCTTGTCGTGCCAGTGACCTTCACGAATGCACTCTATTACATTTTCTTATTATCAACATAACAGGGAAGAATATGGTAAGTTTACGCTACAACGGCGCGCTCTGCCAGGGGTAAGATCTATCGTCGTTATACGGTTGTGCCTTCAAATATAAGTTTGAATTGAGTGGGATAGCTAGAAACTTCACTAAACATTGCCTGCACGCTCACTTAACTTCTTCAACAAATGAGAGCACGGGATTTAAACTGCCACGCACCAGCACAAAGTGTAATGTGCTGACCCTCGCTCTCAACAGGAAACCAGGATAGCGTGCCAAGGAACTGAAGACGACGCTCCTTTCTTTTGAAGCCTTGCTAGCGCGAAGGCTAACTCTGCAACATTTTGAAGACTCAATTCAACTGCATCATGCATCGCAAACTCTCACCGATCCCAGGTCTTAGAGAGTCATTTTGTTGTTTTGTAAAAAAGGATGTAAATGTATGGAATGACTATCTCATCAATGTCGGTTGTAAGCCCGAGAGGCATCTTTTGTAAACGAGTCTGTAATCGAACTTATTATCAATAAAAATACAAGTTTCCTTCTCTATATAAACGTGTTCAATTTCTCTGCGTACTCTTATAAATGTTGTTGTTTCGGATAACCTTATGAACCGCCTTGTGCAAGCGCAACTTAGGCTTGCACGGCATCACGCCCCAGGGGACGATTATCGATTTGACCGAATCGGGGCGTGACAGCAGCCTCCTTTCCTCTCCTCCCCTCTCTCTCCTCACAGCACCTCTCCTCTCCTCTCCTCTCCTCTCCGGCTCTCCCTCTCCTCTCCTCTCCTCTCAGTAGCATCACCGCCACAACACCACCACCACCGCAACATTACCACCACCGGTCGCCGCCGCCGTCCAATCGTCCAAGGTTAGTTAATTTTTGTTTTTTACATTTTTCTGAATTTTTTTTGGAAATTTCAAAACCACCTAGGCCCGCCTAGCGCCGGCCGCCTAGGTGGTTTCTGGTGCGGTCGGAGGCCGCCTAGGCCGTAATTTAGAACACTGGTATATATGCCAATGTGCTGGTAGATAATAGCATTATATTGATGCTACCTACATACTATATTAGGCCGTAATTTAGAACACTGGTATATATGCCAATGTGCTGGTAGATAATAGCATTATATTGATGCTACCTACATACTATATTTGTATCAGATTAGTTGGTTACTATTTCATCATATTCGCTGTTATTATAGGCTGCTGGATTTATGACTTTAAACATCATCGACACAAGATGGTGATCCAGAGGATTTAGTTCTAAGAGGATGTCACTATGAAAAAAACTTTGAAGGTCCAAATACAAATGCTATAAAGAATTGAATCTTCCCTACTAACAATCATAGTTGATACCACTAACCTGTAAAGTAACACTCTGAACATTCCCATCTCTTCCAGCCCTTGAATTGATGCTATACTTTTGAAAGAAATCATAAGAACCACCAACCTCTGGTACCCCAAAATTATCATGGTTCCCCTTGAGATCATAGAAAATTTTCTGCTCAAGTTTACTCCTCCGAACAATATCCTCCATTACATTTTGGTACTCTTTCCACTCTGCCTCCTCTTGTTTCATGGTTAACAAATCTTTGCTTTTTCCATCTGGTCACAAATAAAAGAAAATATTCAAGATCGATATATACGGTTTCATATGCCACTTCTGACAAGTATAAATTCAAGCAATCAAATAAGCCATAAGGTTTTTTATGTTGAAACTTTCACTTAGTCTACGTTGTGCATAAAATATATATTACTGTTCCCACCTTTTGGTTTTTCCTCTTGAATGTTGGTGTTCCAACGAGGCAGCATTTCTTGCATGAACTATCATTAGCTCATACAATAAGAATAGGTTAGCCTTATCACATAAACAATCATTTGTTTCCCGTAAAAGCATTCCATGGAAAACTTGTATCAAAAGGTAGAAAAGATTACAAGGAATACTTCACTTAAGGGAGTTAACAATGAACTTCAAGTGTGCTAGTGGAATTATGGTCAATGCTTGCGCACTTTGTTCCATTGACGATCCGAAAACAATATTTGATCTTCTCTTGCTTCGCTTGTTGGATTTTCTCGAAAGAATCTGGAAAGCTAGGAAGTGATTGTTGAATTACTCAAAGAAGTGAGCAAGGATTCTCCTCAAGTTGCTGAGTTCTTCTAAGAAGATCTTTTCCTCTATCCATTCCTCGAAAGAGCTAAATAAGTGGACATAAATAAATGGAGGTGGTGCTCCAATGAGCCCTTGAAAGAGCTAAATAAGTGGAGGTGATGCTTCGATAAGAGCTAAACAAGTAGAGGTGGTACTCTGACGAGCCCTCGACAGACCTAAAGTGGA
Source organism: Iris pallida (assembly GCA_029216955.1). Taxonomy (NCBI): domain Eukaryota; kingdom Viridiplantae; phylum Streptophyta; class Magnoliopsida; order Asparagales; family Iridaceae; genus Iris; species Iris pallida. The sequence goes on from JANAVB010008999.1 coordinate 1,734,127, forward strand.
GGTTATGTCTGATGAGCCCTCGAAAGAGCTAAATAAATAGAGGTGCTTATTCGATGAGGTCACTACCAGATGCTATATTGTTGGACGTTGGTAGGACAGAGAGTCGGCTATCAGAGGTGTAATGTTCAACGTAATAGGTTTTGACTCAATATTGAGCCTAGAACTCAAGCGGTGATTCAATCTAGGGATATGTCTAAGGTGGAACACTAGACATAATAGACCAATAAACATCATTCTTGAAATCAACTATCATAGGTGTAATATTAGCGCGATAGCTTGGGGGAGATACTACTAGAGATGTACTATTAAACTTAGTAGAGCTATAAGAGTCGACTATTCAAAGGTATAATATTAACATGATAGGTTATGACTCGGGTTGAACATAAGACTTGGCCAGGGAATTTATCTGGAAATTTGACTATTCAGAGGTATAGTATTGGACAAGATGATCTAAGAAACCCTATGATCGAAATCTGTCGTTTAGAGGTGTAATGTTAACATGCCAGCTTTGAGGATCCACTCGGGATTAAAATGAGTTATACAGTTGAAAATCTACTGGAAATTGTAATGACCCATCGACTGGGGATATTAAATATTCTTCGTCTTGCTGAGGAATAGGAATGAACTATTAGAGGTAGTCATTAACTTGATAGATAGATGTTCCTAATTTGGGAAGGAAAAATAATAATTTTCTTGGGGTAAGAAGCGAACAACTTTGGAGAGAATGCCAAAAAGCAATACAATTATCGGAGGTAAATGTTAATTCGATAATCGGAGTGATTGACGCCTTTTGTAGGGAGAATATAGAGTGTAGAAGCTATCAATCGGATTACCAGATATATTTGTATTAGCTAGGGAGCACATAGCTAGAAGATTCCACCTTGGAATGGTTTGTCAAAGGTGATTGTTCACAAGACAATTTGTTGGGAACACCAAGATTCTACAGGGGATGAATTATCCTGAAAGTAGACGATTATGTAATAAAAGTAATCTTCATTGTGGAAGATAATAAATTTTATAATTTCCTTGGTAGGATATCTGTTGGAGAGTTAGCAGTCAGAGGTAGTTATTAACATGACGTGTTGTCCTTGCTTTGCCATTTGTCATGACTCGACAATCAGAGGTATGATTAACATAATTAGGTGTAATATTTCTTTAAAAATTATCAGTAATTGGCATCATTTAGTGCGTCCCTGTTCGGATTGACAAGGCGGTAAGCTCAGTTTGAGTAGACAATTTCTAATTTCCTACTACATAAGATCCTTTCCATTTAGGCTAGAATTTGCCTTTGGTCTTCTTCGTAATGATCATTGGTCGTTGGACGGCTAAGACCAAAACTCCAACCTGAAAAGTTCTCTCCTTTACCTTTTTGTTGACGGCATTTTTGAGATTCGGGCTTGATAAATCTCTGTGCTGTTGACGGCGAGTAATGCTTTTAATTCCTAGAGACATAATCGGTCATTGTCTCCTTCCGTCATCTTGGTTGCTAGAGCCGTGCATAATGACGATATTTATATTTCGAATGGTAGAATTGCCTCACACACATATAAGAGAGTAAGGTACGTTGATCGTACTGGCTCAGATCGTTGTGTGGTAGGTCCAGAGAAATTCACCAAGTTTCTCATTCAAGTCTCGCTTGTTCAAGGAACGAATATCTTGAGGATCTTGATTAGTGTCTTGTTGAATACTTCTGGTAATCATTTGGTCGTTGGATTATACACCATCGAAGTGACATTTTGTATTCGGTACTTGTCACAAAATCGAAAGAATAATTGGCTCACAAATTAAGAACCGTTGTCGTGGACGATCTTTTTGTGAATACCAAAACAATAGATCACGTGGTATTTGATAAAGCGGACTGCATCAGTAGTTTTGAGTTTTGCTAATAGTATAACTTACATCTATTTAGAGAAGTAATCGGTTATCGCTATGATAAACCGATAACATTTACTTGATGGAGGGCTAGTGGACCATATGATGTCCATATCCTATGCCTCCAATGGCCATGAAGTGACTGTGGTATAAAGAAGCTCCAGCACACTTTACACTGTTTCATATGTGTTATTGCATCAACGTTCATGATCGTCCGGTAGTATCTGAGCCATCTTACCCAGTCTTGAAGTTTTGAACTTGGCTGGTGAGCACCACAAGGACCATCATTGGCCTTTTGAATTTAGCTTATCTGTGGGCTTCGACTTTAGCCGCAAAGATTGTGTTTATAGTCCCACTTGGGCTCAGATTGTTATTGACTATGCCATAGGAGTCAATATGGTTTTTAGCTCTATAAAGAGTTGTAGTAGCAACATCCCTGCGAACGAGCAGTTTAGCCCTATACATCTTTGGGTCTGTGATCTCAACCTCGCTGTAGCCAGTATTGCCTTTGACTTTGTTGACAAAGTCAGTTCTTCCAGGAGCTTTCCCACCATGGTTAGCTTCACCAACCTCGTCGAGAGAGGTCATATGCTTGCCAATTGCAACTTTGGCAGAGCATAAGTCCCGAAGCGGTTGTGGCTAAATCCTGGAAAGTCTTCAAGGAGACGTTCTTGTGCTTCCGCACAGAGATAGGGCTCATCACATCTTGAGAGAAATTTCTTTGAATTTTTGTAGTCAAACTTGATGACCAATGTTTCAACAATAGATTCAAGGGTCTTGTTATTAGACTGCAACACAGTCTTCTCATCAATGGAGAAGAACGTCACCAAGAGAATCTCATTTAGTTTTCCGTAGAAGAGTTTGATGGAATACTTGCATTAAAATGTAAAGAATATTACAAGGAATACTCTCATTTAAGAGAGTTTACAATGAACTTCGCTACGAGTAGATTTTGGAAAAGTGTGTCGGTAGAATTTTGGTCTAACGCTCGACCACTTTATTCCGTTGACAATCTGAAAACAAGCTCGATCTTCCTGCTTCACTTGTTTGAGTTTCTCGAAGGAAATAGAAAATTTATCAAGTGATTGTTAAAAAACTCGAAGAAGTAAGGATTCTCTCTCAAGTTGCGGAGTTCTTCTAAGAAAATCTTTTCTTTCCTCTATTCAACCTTCTCGGGACTATTTATAGAGTTTCCAAGGGATGTAGTGTCCTCTCTTTGACAATCTTCGGGAAGATTGAAAGCTCGCGGTGGGAGTGGCTAGCGCAGTTGAGTTGAGGCTACTAGCATTTCTCCCGTTACTTGGGGAGTAAAGGGTATAATGACCCAGTAGCCGACAAGGCTAAGTGTAGGTTTTTTGCCTTCCTCCTAATAGTTTTGAGAGTTATTGAACCATTAATTAGGGATGTAACCGCCCTTTGAATCCCGCTCGGGATAAGTAGGCCAAACAATTACGATGCTTAGGAGCACTATGCAACCTTAGGCAAGGCTGAGCCTTGGACGAAGCTGGACCTTCGACATAACAAGCTCTCTAGAGGTACGGGACTTTCGGTGAGACTGTTTGTGCGGGATGGATTGGGCCTTCGGCTGCGGAGGGGCTGACCTTGGCGCACAACTAAGCTTGCAGATACCTGAGCCTGCGAAGAGGTTGAGCTTGTGGAGAGGTTGGGCTTTGCGTGTATTGGGCCTGTGCGCCATTGAGCTCGTGGGGAGATTAGACCTAGTACACAGTTGAGCCTACGCACAAGTGGCCTTGAAAGCTATCCCAGACATTTAGGGTCTCTTTTGTTCTCCTATTCGAGGGGGTTGGTCGCTTTCCCTATATTTCGACCCATATCGATTTTAATGGGTCTGTCGGATCCAAGTGATCTTTATGAACACTTGTATACGAGTTGTCTTTTTTTAACTATCAACATCATTATCTTGCATCACAAAAATAAGCTAGATCATTAGCTCATGTCACATATATATATATATATTTTTTCCACATATTTTTGTATTGATTATGCAGTCTTGAAGAAAGAGATTCCCAATACAATGAAGGTATAGATGAAAAAAATTATATAAGTCATAATACTCTGTGTGTGTGTGTGTGTGTGTCTATAGTCATGGACTATAAAATTTGTCCTGTTCACTGGTTGATCATAGTCAATATAATCTGTCTATTTGAGTTTTCTCTATTTTCAAATTAGCATGAGGGAGAAGGTTGAAAATGATGTGTTTATGAAAGATTTACAAGCAAAATGCATTTAGCTTCTTTTGTACTCAAGTTAGCCAGAAATAAGGAGTCAATCAAGTAGTATAGTTTGAGCAAAGAGCTTCTCCAAAACAACTAAAACATAATGGAAAGGAAATAAGGATCCGACCGGCATTCAAAATGGAAACTCATTTAGTTTAAAATGTCATCTTTGCAATCACAACTTGGCTCTAATTACAGCTTGTTCCAAAGAAAGAGATGATGTATATTTCATGCATTCACACTGATACCAGGTACAACTTTTATAACTTTGAAGTTGTTGCATTGCTACCCTTCATTAGTCTTGTCAGACTTACAATTCATATGTACAAAGCACGTGCTTGGCGACTGATTTAGGACCGTTTACTACTAATGGAAACAAAATTTCCACATACTTCTTCCACCTATGTCCATCACCTCCTCATCCACCATCCATTCTCTACCTTCACCACCAGTGCTCTCCCCACCATCTCCATCTCTATCTATAGCTCTATCTCTATCTCTTTCTCCTCCTCCTCCACCATTTCGAGAAGTTATTTCCTCCATTTCTACCTTCATCTCTACCTCTTTAACCTTCTTTATCTATGACACTTCCATCCCTACCTCGTCCTCTACGACCTCCAAAACATACAACAACTGCCTTCAAAACCAACTTCCTTTCCCAGCATAATAAACAAACCCCACTTCACTTCCTCACCCTCACCCAAGTACACAACACCTGTAGACCAACCATGTGAGCCGAACAAGATATTTTTCGGCACACTAGTACCCTTGTTCTAGAGATAGTTAAGTCCCTCTCTGTACCGATCATCAAAATCGCCTAGACCGCCTGTTAGAACAGTGGTAATGACCAATATAAAATGTGAATGGAATCAGGTACTACATACAGCAATCATCTTAGAGTCTTTAGACTAATAATCCAACAATATATCCTCACTTATTCTGATTGGACGGCACGAGAACAATTTGGGGACAATGACACGGGTGCGACAACTATTTTGGACTGTGCTGTGCTGTGCTGTGCCTGATTCGTGTCCAGGGATCCAGGAATAGAAGTAAACAAATAGAAGTACCGGTGAGGTCTCCGGTGATGAGCACGAGTGAGGGTCTGATGATGGAGAGGGCGGGGCCCACCAGGCGGCTGAAGTCATGAGCCCTCTCGGGGTGGAAGACGCTGAAATGGAGGTCCGACAGCTGTACCACCCAAACCACAGAGTGGGGCCCACCAGCAACCTCGATCACCATCTTCTTCTGCTTTTCTGCTTGGGAGGAGGAGGAGGAGGAGGAGGAGGAGATTGATGGAGGGCTTGAGGAGAGAAGAAGGAAGGCAAAAACGAGGAGGAGGATTAGGGTCCGTGAAGCCATTATTCGATTGATTGGATGAAAGGAGGAATACAAAGAGAGTGTGTCCACTTGCGATTTTGTCAACAAATGCAAAAATTACATCATACAAATAGACTAGCACTTGTGTATCGGGTCGGACAGTCCGAAATTTCGTATGACCATATTCGAATCTATTTGAGTCCGGTAAAAGGCAATCCGGTCCGGCCTACTCTTCTTTTAGTCTAGGGTTATATTTAGGCTAATTATAAGGCCTCGTTTGGTTAGCGGAATTTGAGCTTGAAAAAGGAAAGTGATTCCTTTCCTATCTTTGGGAGCCAAAGAAAAGTTGTTGGAAAGGAAAAATAATTCCCAAGAGGTAGGAAAATAGGGGGGAAAGTGGTTCATCCCATTTATCTAAGGAATCACTTTCCCTCCAACTTTCCCGCATTTATTACAAAAAGTTTTGACCAAAATATCCATGTTCATAATATTATTTACCATTTTTATCCATAATATCTTCTAGACAAAAATATTTCTAAGTAATAATTATTTTTATTAGCACGAGGGTATTTTTGGAAAATTGACTTGATTTTGTTTTCTTTCCTTACAAACACCAAACACTATAATGGAAAATAAAGATATATTCCGGCTATAATCCCGATCTTTCCAAACACAGGAAAGGAAAGTTTATAGGAATTATAATTTCCTAAAGGAAAGGAAATACCAAGGAATCAGTTTCCTTTCCTTTCCATTCCGCGAACCAAACGAGGCCTCAACCTCTCAACCCATCCACTTAGGATTGTTTTCTTTCCTTTCCTTCACTTCCTACTTAGGATTAGTCTAGGATTGGGACTAGTCCAGTTTAAAGGAGAAATTAATTAGGACAGTCCTTTTTTTTTTTTTACTTCGGGATGCCCCCCAACCCATCCATCCCCAAACCCAATTTTTACTTTCATTTCAATATTTCACTCTCTCTCTCTCTTCCCAAAACCTCTCAAACCTCCACTTCTTCTTCTCCCCCACCTCCATCTTCTCCATCTCCAGCAAAATCCTATATTTCTTTCCAATTTTGTTGCCAATTTCAGAGATGACACCCAAAGTCTCCTCACAAACAAGGTACAAACCTTAATGCTTAATGTATTCGGTTGATATTATTATTTTTGTAAAAACTTTCGGAAGAAATTATTCCTAATCCTAGGACTGTTCAAATATTTTGGAAAAAAATTATTGTATGGAGAATATGGAATTTAGGACTGTCAAAAAATATTGTACACAGAACAAATTTTTCTCTAATTTTAGAAGAAATTATTCCTAACATAGCCCACGGCATGAAAATTACCTAGGACTGACAAATTTTTTGACAGTCTTAGCAGCATATAGGACTGCCAAAAGTTTGGCAGTCCTAAAATGGAATTGTTGTACAATCAGTCCATTTTAGGACTACCAAAAAATTTGGCAGTCCTACATGCTGCTAGGATTGCCAAAAAAAAAAATTACAGTCCTGATAGTATCTAGGATTGCCAAAATTTTCAACAGTCCTAAATTGCCAAAATTTGATTATTTGTAATTAAATTTCAATTTTTGTTAATTAAATTTCTATATTTATAGTCGCGACCCGAAGAAGAAGGACATTGACGTTGGTCCTAAAAAACGTCCTACTGTATTGGAGCACAAGGCACATCAAGCTAGAAAAGTTATTGAGAAACCAATAACTATTAAAGAACCAAAGGCAACCTCTTAAGTTAGACGATGTAACGTCACAGTTCCAAAATACGTAGGACCAAGAATACAATACATGCCAGCAACATTTTGCTAATGGGCCAAAATTGTCTATCAAGCCCATTAGATAATACTTAAGCTGTAAATCATGATAACAATCCAGAATAATAATACAAGTCATAGGTACACAGCTAATCTCATCCACACAGAATAATAAGACACAAGATATCAAGTCCAATAAAATAATACTGATAAAAAAAGATCTATCCAGCAGGAAATAAAATAATAATTGTGCGGGTAAGACTTCCCGAAACCACAATAAAAGAAAATAAAGTAATAATCAACTACAAGTCAGTTGAAATGAAAGAAAATAAAGTAGAAAGTCTAATGAGTAGAAACGACATGATCACGAGAAATCCTTTGGAACTATCTCGTCTGCGAAGGCACGCCTCCCGTCTCGACTCCAGAACCATAAACCTCCTGGTAGTCCTCCTCCCTAACTAAGCCTGAAGAGATCACCAGGGCCTCAGGAGACTAACAAGATACATAATAACATGTCTACTATGACAGTATATAACATGTATGAAAAACAGGAAAAGTACAAGAAAGACATCTAAGAAGCGTCATGTCATAGAAAAGTGTAATACTAGCTTTAGTTAACAATCAATCAAATAAATCCTATAGACTGTAGTACAATGAAAGATACTCCCAATCTATAGTATATCTCAATTGTAGTACAATGCATGATACTCCCAATCGAGAACGGTCAAGTAGCCAATTCTAATATCAACCTCCTCTCCTAAAGGAATACAAAGGTCATGTAAAATCATATAGACTATAGTATAATGCAAGATACTCCCAATCTATAGAATGTCACAAGTCAAGTCAAGTCATACTCAAGTCAAGTCCAAGTCCAAGTCAATCAATTAATATCAGGTCAAGTCAAGGAAATATGGTGTAGAACTGATAACTCTATCACAAGACATGGTGAACACGAAGAAGACCAATAAACAAGCAATAAAAACAACTAATATCATATACGTGCACGTAAATCTAAAAAAATAGGCAAGACAGTAAATAATAAACAATTAAGTACGAATGAGAAGCATGTAATCATATAAAAAAATACAATAGATAAAGAAAATATGTAAATATTGTATAAGTTCGGCAAGGTATACTTGCTTGGTGGTATCGCGCAAAACCAACAATATCCAATCACTTAGTGAGCCACAAAAGTCAAACTCCCGCAAATGTCTTCGGATGTTGAAACAGACATCACCAACGTGTTTGGCATAAGAAAAATGTTTAAATTTGACTACACATAAGTCCAATTCTGGACACATGGGCAACTCTATCACAAGACATGGTGAACACGAAGAAGACCAATAAACAAGCAATAAAAACAACTAATATCATATACGTGCACGTAAATCTAAAAAAATAGGCAAGACAGTAAATAATAAACAATTAAGTACGAATGAGAAGCATGTAATCATATAAAAAAAATACAATAGATAAAGAAAATATGTAAATATTGTATAAGTTCGGCAAGGTATACTTGCTTGGTGGTATCGCGCAAAACCAACAATATCCAATCACTTAGTGAGCCACAAAAGTCAAACTCCCGCAAATGTCTCCGGATGTTGAAACAGACATCACCAACGTGTTTGGCATAAAAAAATGTTTAAATTTGACTACATATAAGTCCAATTCTGGACACATGGGCAAAACGGTAATTTCGGACCAAAACAGTGTCTGCCGTTGGACCCACTTTGCACCGAAAAACGTATCAGAACCTATGGTCTCTAAAGTCAACAAATTATATACCTACAAGTCCAGTTTTTTGATATGAACTCAACGGTATATGCAGATTTAGATTTCGATGAGCCATGCATAAAATCGCTCGTTGAGTCGGATCGTGGGCCCGCCAAAATAGCGTTTCGGTCGACCTTCTCAGAATCGAACCAAACTTGGCTCACAGGAAAAAAAAAATGATACGAGTCCAATGGCTAAAGTTTTGTCACGGTGTGACGAACGTGCACAAAGTAATTAGAGTTTTTGCAAAGGGGCCGATACGGTATATCTCAACTGATACGCCTCGAATTCGTTGCGCACACGAAACCAATTCGAGTTTCGTCAAAGCCCACATGTCCGCAACATCTGTATGCACCTTTTGATGCTCTCGGGTTGTGACAATGTCGTCCGGTTTGTCGAGACAGACCCCATATCGAAAAATTTTAGTTTTTTTGAAGGTTTTAAAAAATAGTTTCTATCGACTTTCGTGCTGATTTATCTTACTGTATAATTAACTAAAAAAAGTAATAATATGGTTTTCATCCTGATTAGGTCCTCTAGAAATCTGTTCAATTAGATTTCGAGAATTCGCTGTGGTTTGACAGAATTTTGCCTTCCTAATAGGGTACATAGAACTAAAAATTGTCGACATGCAATCGTAATTTTTCAAGATTTTCACAAGATATTTTCTAGCAATCTACCGCAACTAAATTAAAACTAATTAATAGAAGTTAAAGAGGGTCATGTTGTGAACATACCAAAGTTGGTAGCTCGAAATTTGATCAAGAATCATGGAAGAAAATGAGGCGCGAAGTGGCCTTGCCCGCTGCTGCTACTGCTGTTGCTGTCGCGCAATCTCAGGCAGCTGCTGTCACAATTTTCGGCGATGGGCGGTGGCGTGATGCCGCCGGCAAGTGGCAGAGGGTGAACGATGGATAGGGGGTTGTGAGGGAGGTGGTAGGGTTTAGAGTACGGCGCGCACTAACAACCGAGATTGGTCAATAGCTAAGTACTAATACAACATCAAAGGTCTAAGGAACAAATCAAAGTACATAGCAAGATGCTGACATAAATAAGTATGAAAGTATATAAAAGGTAAATGACATACATGTGATATAGTAGAACATGAAAATAGAACATGACAAGGCAACAGTATACAATAGGAAAGAGACGTGTACAACAAAAATAGTGAAAAACATGCATGTAAAATAAATTGTACATAGGGCAAGGTATACTTGCCTGTCATCCAAGTCCCCGCGCTTAATTTGCAATATCAAAACCTATCAAAAGTTCACACACAATATAATATTCTAATTACACATGGGACACATAGGTTTCCTAAATGATAAGTCTACATGCTTCTAGGATTTCTATACCTAGTTTTGTATTTTTGACTTCCAAAATTCAAGGTTAAGTCCCCAAATAAGAAAAAAACATATAAATCACCTAAAAATCATAAAATCATGATTTAAAAATAATTTATATTAAATTTAACCTCTGAATTATTGATTTAAATTTTTTTGTACAATTCATGGCTTTGTCGATTCTACGCTAACTAGTCATGTCCGAAACATTACCAAATCTTTTTTATAACCTATATCTATGAAATAACATGTAAAAACATATTTATTTATGATTATATATTAGAAAATATTTTTTTATTTATTTACCAAAATCTGCCCCTATTTATGAACTAACATATATCAACAATTTACCCGAAAACCTAGTCCAATGACCCTTATTTTCAGGGTTCAGATTTAGGATGATAAAATTATGAAAATAATTTTATACAAAGAGGCCTATATCTCATTCTATGGTGGTATGATACCATAATAAGGTACAAGGCTTCATGTTGAGTATTATGATACTACAAAGAGGCAAATATCATCATGCTACGGTGGTATGACACCACAAGAGGTGGAGCCTCGACTTTGTGTCACGTCATAGCGATGTAGCACCGCGAGAAAGCGCAAGTCTTCATGCTGGGACTCTTAACAAAAGAACTCACCTAAGTGTATGAAAAGAGAGGTAGGTCATTTCTTGAGAGTAAACTTGTAGACACCAAAGATACATACATCGATACCAGGTCAGCACAGGGCCTTTAATATGCGATCAAAGGCACAATAATGTCATTGTGTGAGTAGGAAGAACATCATATATGGTGTTGAATTGAAGGCTCAGTCCATTCATGTATTGTACTATTGTTTAATCCATGCAGGAAGATTCAAGTCAGCGACATCTATCCTAATACATGATGGATAATCAGTGTGGGGAACGATCAACCATATATTGTGATATATGTGGGGGATTATTCGGGTTTTTAACATAATTCTGGAAACTTTAATCCCACATTGGAAAAACCACAAGTGTACATCCCAATATATAGCTATGCTTTATATTGACATATGCACATAGGGTATGGTGGCCCATGTGGAGTGATTTTCCTAGAGGGTTTAAGTTTAAACATCAAATGAACAATCTTCATTTTGACACTCTCTTTGGGAAAAATGCCTTAGAAGCTAAGCCCAAAAGGGGCTTAGTGACTAGGACTCGGACTCGAGCAAAGGACACAAAGTGGCACTTTGAAGGCACACTTTGTACTTTGTACGTACGCATCGGGCGCAAGACACTTGTGCATGTTTATTGCACTTGTGCGCTTATTTAATATATGAGTTGTGTGCACTGGTGCATATGTCGACGATGTGCGGGCTATACAAGGCTATGCGCATATGCTTTGCTACGTGCATATGCTATTACGCTGTTGAGCATATGGGCTACAACTCTACTGCACACATGGGCAGTTACGCGTATACGACTATGCGCATTCTGTACAGATTGCAGGATTTGGATTATTATTTCTAATTTTTTTAGAGTTGTTATTTTAGTCCCACATCGGCCATAACTATAGATGGGGTTTCCACCCTTCCTATAAATTGACTCTTCATGCCTCCTTTTGAGAACATACGAAAAAGAGAAGTCATGTGAGTCCATTCGAGTCATGCTAAAATGTGGCTTCGAGCGTTCCAAAAGTTCTCTTGTGAACTTGCTGGTTCCTGGGAACATATTCTCGATAGAAGGCGACTCTTGCTTTGAGCAACAATGGTCTTCATCACCCTAGCAAGAATTTTTTTATTCTATCTTCTTTCACTCTTCTTCTAAAGTTGTAAACGTTCTATCTCAATATTGTAACTACGTTTGCAAGAAAGAACGTGTTTGATTTCGTTGCCTTCAAGTTTTCAAGTGTATTATTAGTTTGTAATTTGGGTTAAAGGTTTCACGTTAGAGTTAAGTTCCTTCAGAGAGCAAACTTAGTTTGTGTGAATCTTTGAATCTGTGATCAACTTCAGGATCAAACAGATAACCGACTGTAAAGTTTTGCATGAATATCTTTTTCTGGCTTTTGCTTCTGAAATCCATCTTTGGTCTACCTCCGGACTAACATTTAGTAATTGTACAAACCCTTCAGCAAGTTAGCACCTTTATTATTGTAAACTCTTCCTCCTAAGGGGGCAAGTATAAGTACTCACTAAGTTCTACATGTAACTCCACTTTCCCATTTTTTGAGAATCTAAAGTTTTCTAATAATAATAAGTTTGATTTAAGTAATGTTGAATATTGATAATGTTTCATTAAATAGCTTCGAATAAATATTTTGATTTATTTTTGGAGGAAATTGAATCAAGAGCAGGATTTTGAAATTCAAGGTTAGTTGTAACAAACTAATTGTGGTCCCCACTTTTTCAATTTTATGAATTTTAGAAAATCCTTAGTATTTTTGAATAAATTATATTCAAGTTTGTTTCAGTATTTGTATTTCATGGAGCTATTTTAGGAAATTTTATTAAATATTATGGCTAGTTAATTACTCACTTAGGAATAACTAATCTAGAATATTTTCCAAGTTCCTAACTAACTAGAGTGGTTCCCTAATTTCTAACTACTTTTCTAGCAACATAACAACCTTCTAACTAATTCTAACTACTTTTCTAGCAACATAACAACCTTCTAACTAATTCTTGAGAATAGTATGTATTAAGTATTGGTCAGGGATTAAATTGTAAATAAACTATTTTTCCTTCCCTCTATAAAAGTCCTGAGAGGAGAGAGACTTTTATTTTCTTCCTCAGTTTGATTACTGAGGAGCTTCCTCCCCAAATTCTTTCCTTCCCTAATTTTTGATCGGAGCCCTAACTTTAGTTTCTTAGCTCCGGCCATGGCGAGGTCGGCGACCACTTCACCGAGCGGCGACTAGGCCCCGAGCTTGTCGACGATGGTGGCTAGCCAGCTGTCACCAGTGGCGGTCAGATCCACTCCCAGCGGAGGTGCACGCGACTTCAGCGGCTGGACTTCATCACCGTCGACGAGCGAAGCCTCCCACTCCCCGACGATGATGGCAAGATCTCCTTCTCCAGCGACTTGGTGCAATCTTCCCCGGCGATTCCTTCTCACGTGGCGGCGATGTGGCGATCATGTCCTGATAGCGGCAAGATGATTTTTTGTGGCACGGGTACTGCTACTTCGGCAACTTCTTCCTTTGACAACTTCGTCTTCTTCGGTGGATCGACGAACTCCTTCATTGATCGATCAATTCCTGGTGAGTTCTCCATCGAGCTTTCTCATTCTCTTTAGGAGCTAGACTCGATCAACTTAATCCTTCTAGTCCTTCTTTCTTCTAAGTCTAGAATGGGGTTTTGTGGAATTCTTGATCGATTTGTGTTCCGGTTTTCTTGCTGGTTTGGACTTGAGCAGGGAATCATTTCGATAAAATCACAGTGTACTCTAAAATAAGGATCGATCAAGAACGGTAGATCAGTTCGAGTCTACAGCTGATAGATTGAATATGAATCCTTGGTAAGTATTTGGACTCAGATTCTTTTGTTGATTCTTGAATTTCTTGTTATGGTTCTTGAAATTCCTTGAGACTCTATGTTCCTGTGTGTGTAACTTGATCTGTTTGACATAATGTCTCAGCAGGATCTTGAGCCTGCCTGGACACAAAAGTGTCGTGTCCGATCTCTTTGGAGGCATGTCGCCATCTCAGATCGAATTTTTATAACCCAGGTAACGAGTTACATTTTCCTATCGAGTATCATTGTGTAGCATTGATGGGTGGCGTGTGGCCAGGACCGATCCCGTTGAGGTATAGACTGTGTCGGTGGTATCCGCGTGCATGTCCAGTATGCATAGCGAGATACTGTTGTGTCGATTTGGTGTTGCATGCCGTGGTGTCCCGTGCCTGATTTTGTGGTTGTGTCCAGTGGTGGTTTGTCCCAGGTGTGTGTACGTGTCTGATGCTTGATGTCGCCCATGTCCCTTGCAGTAAACCAGCAAGAGCAGCGTGTCACCATTTGCAGGATTGAGATTTGGTTTTGAAGATTCTTATTTTGATTATGTATATTCGTGTTTATTTTGTATAATTCTGGTGATTTATGAAGGGTTGTGTTCTGTTCTGTTCTTACTAATTTTGAGTGAATATAATAGTAGATTTCGAATAGATGTTTGAATTGGGTTAGTATATTCTGGTGTTGGTTTTGGTTCATGACATGATCTTTGAGTCTGGAACTAATATTGGTATTTTGGGGAGGTCAGTAGGTTCAAATGGGAGCAATTCTTAGCTCTGTGAGTTAGCCGAGACTGGGGTTGAACGTTGGAGATTTTGGCCAGTGAGCTACAGGTTTTGATTTTTTGAACATATGATAGAGTTTTGGTTGGACTTGTGTAGCTGGATTCTAGAATATGGTTGTGTTAGCTAAGTTCTTGAGAAGAGGGTTTGTATGGTTTGACTGAGCTGACTTGTATATACATTTTGTTGAGTTCTAATTGTGCATTTTTTGCTAAGTCTGTTTGGACTTTGGGGGTTGGGTTATGGACCATTGAGTTGGGTTTGATAGTAAAACTGGATAAGGGGAACCTTGATTAAGTTGAGTTACATTTCTGAACTAGGCTTGTGTGCAACCAGTTAGAGGGAGTTGAGGACTAAAATAATAACTATTGTTATATTGTTATTAATATTATTTTCTTTTGACATTATTATGAGTTTTTAACTTTTAATCTTAGAGAGTACATTTCTAGCCAATATTTTCCAAGGTTCATTAATAAAATATTTATTAACTTTTGTGTAAAAATTCTAGTACAATATTTTACTATAATCTAATGTTTAGTTAGTTTATTAACTAGTTCTATAGGATTAATTGTTGATATCTATAGATAGATAAATAGGAAGTATATAGTTAAATCAGGATATTGATTAAAGAGTTTAATAGGAAATATATTGTTTAGACTCTAACCAACTTACACCTAAACAGGAGGACAGATCTACTCCATTTTCCCGATCACCCTGAGCAAGGCAAGTACTTTCTATGGTCTTGTGCATTTACATTCATGTCTTATACTTTTTATCTTGGACACGATATTACACAATATGGTCTTGTACTCTTGATTAATGTTCCATGTACTTTACTTGTGTCTGGGAAGGGGAAATACTACAGATGTGTGATCAAATCCGAGTTACAATTCATGTGAATAGCTTAGGCCTCGCACCGTGCACGCGGGCCCTAAGTCGTACCATTATTTATGTTCCATGTTCTACCCAAGCCGATCTCACATTCTGGATGTATTTTGATATATTGCACATGTCAGGTTCCGTATACATTTCATGTTCAGGTTTTCATGTTCCATGTACTTCCTGTATTTACTTTTCAGCATTCATGTTCTTATTTCCTGTATTCTCACGTATCCTGTACTCATTTCCATATCATGATGTTCTTGTTCATTATCTAGGACTGTACTTTGTTTCGCTCCTGACTGGATATGTTGCAGGTGTACTTGCAGGATATTGTTCTACCTTATGGGCCAGAGCCCAGGATCTTAGATGAGCAGGATGGAGCCATGACTTAGCTTGAGGTTTCAGGTTTAGATTGTTTTAGCTCTTCCTCTAGATATTGTATGTTGTGAGTTCATAGTATTTTTCTTCTTGTTGTCTCTAGTACTTTTATGATATTATGATCGGTGGATTATGGTGATCATTTTGGGATCGTTTATAGATGCTGTGATTGTGCACATTCTTGTTTATCTGGTTAGATTTTTCTAGCTTGGTACAACTTACTTCGTCGTGTCTAAGGACGAAAGTTGGGCGTGTCTGACTCGTGTCCGATTATTCGGGAGCGGGTCGTGACATATTTTTAGTGGTGGCCCATGCAGGTCTGACCTAATAGTACCTAGGTATTAGAGTACTATTGGGGGACTTGATTAAACTAGGGAAACTTGATCACGGCATAGGAAATCGGGTACATCGGGTATATTGATATTCTATAAACACTTGTTGTTTTTAGGTTTAGGACATTTTAACAGTTTTCTGTTTTTCAGATAGTTCAAACACGCGACACCGGAACGGTTGATCCACCTACATTTGAGGGTTTCGAGCCTCCACTACTTTCTATCGCCTTACTATCCCTATGGGTAGTACGTAGTTGACGGAGACGTTTCAAGAGTTCTTTGACACCCAGAGGGAGCACGCCATCCTTTTTCTAAGCCAGATTTGTGGATACACTCTCCGAGCCAAGAAGGAATTCTGACTTCCAGACTCTCAGACCTTGG
The DNA here is from genome assembly GCA_029216955.1 of Iris pallida. Classification (NCBI taxonomy): domain Eukaryota; kingdom Viridiplantae; phylum Streptophyta; class Magnoliopsida; order Asparagales; family Iridaceae; genus Iris; species Iris pallida. The sequence continues at coordinate 1,750,665 of JANAVB010008999.1, forward strand.
GACTTCTCCGATACCGAGCGCATACCTTGCACCGAGGAGCAGATCGAGAACCTGGAGCCTCCATTGAAGATCATCTAAGTCTCTGAGGACCCGACTCCTCTGGAGATTAGAGCCACCAGCCAGGAGATCCAGAATGTAGCACAGACAATGGAACGAGATGAAAAGCTAAAGCCCAGGAGAGACAAGAAGACTTATGACGGAAATAGCAACTAATGTGGATCCGCGAAGCATCGCCACACTCAGACAGCACTTCTTCAGCCCCAGCGGAAGATCCAGACTCAGATTCAGACGACGATCACTTGCAATTTCTGTCGTCGCCCAGGACATCACCACAAAGAGTGTCGCAAGAGACGGAGGCTATGTCTGCACTGCGGATCGCCTGCCTACCAAATCAAGGATTTCCCGGAGATCGCTGATCATACTGCCCAAGGACGAGCATAAATAGCACCAGAACTACAGCAAGGGGACCCGCCTCTCCAGATTCAACAATCACATGGAGCACTACCGCAGGGACCAGCCTATGTCAGGACATCTGAAGAAGTTGAAACAATTCCAGTCCCGGAGGAATACTGAAGACAGACTGAAGACCGAAGACTTCTCTTGTATGGTTAGAGGAGACCATGGATCGTGATTCACAATCCAGTCTTCCCTTAGATTTCTCTTAGCACCTAGATCGTTTCCTAAAACTTTATTGTTTCCTATTCAAGAGTTGTTAGACTTTGTTTTTCTATTCTAAACTTTGGTTGCTATTCGAGATGTATTTTGAGATATTGTTTCCTATTCTAGATCTTGTTTCCTATTCGAATCTTCAGTTTCTATTCAAGGTTTTGCTTTTCCGTTCGAGATTTGTTTCATGATCACTATTAGATACCCTATTTTCATATTCACTTTGCATGACCTTGTCTCCTATTTTTGGGCTTCTATTTGGAAATTTATTCCCTAATTAAACCTTGTACTATTTGAGATTTTATTTTATACTCAAGGTTTCATTTCGAAACTTGTTACCATTCAAAACTTTGTTAAGCGTTTGTTTCTATTCGAGACTTATTTGAGATTCTATCCTTATTCGAGACATTGTTTGAAGATTTCATTTTCTGTTTGAGAAGCTGTTCTGTTCACAAATTTGTTTCGACCTTGTTCCTATTTGATATTTCGCTTGATTCATATTCACAATTCGATACTTGTTTTCTATTCATTAATTGATACTTTGTTCACTATTCGTGACCTTGCTTCTTGTTCGAGATTTTCTATTTGAGATTTTGTTTTCTATTCGCAACTCCGTTGATATTCGACTTCCTATCTGAGATTTTGTTTCATATTGAAATTTTGTTCCTGTTCGAGATATTGTTCGAGACTTCATTTGCCAAATCGAGATTTTTTTAGACCTTGTTTCCTATACATCTTGTTTCTTACTTCGAGACTTTGTTCCCTACTCGATACCTTGTTTCTGTTCAACCTTTAAGACTTTGTTATCTATTCGGTATTATGTCCTCTATATGAATTATGGTTGTTATTCGAGATTTTCTCTTCTATTTGAGATCCCGGTTAGTATTCGAACTTTATTTCATGTTAAAAATCTATTTCTAAAAATCTTCTTGTTGTTTATTAGTACCTAATAAAATTCCTTGTTTCTAAAAGACAGATAACATCACCTTTATCATAACTTGGACCATTGGAACTCATTTTGAATTCCTTGAAAATCTTTTGTAATTCCTATGGATAAGGTTGAGACACTATTCGATGACCTACTAGGGCATGGCAGTTGTGCGCTGCAGCCATTATCTAGATTATGGAGACTGCGAGTTCACTGCAGCCAACTGTGCACTGGCGAGGCATGAACTCTAAGTTGAAGTGATTTCAGACATTTATAGGTTTTCGGGTGTTATTGAGACTTTGTCCTAAATTCTTCATATTTTGATCTCTTGGGTTGCTTCGTTGATAATTGTTAGAAAATGGATAAAGTTGATAGAATATTCGATAACATATCGTTATTTGGGTCACGGAACCGAAAGTTCACTGCAGCCAGATATACACTGGCGGGGCAGAAATTTTAAGTAAAGTGGTTTCAAATATCTATATGTTCTTGGATACCATAGAGACTATATCCCTTTTTCATATAATTATTGATTTTTGAGAATCACAAATCCTTACACGTTCATCCTGATTTGATACTAATACCTTCTGGGTATTTCGTACGTTTTCTCAATCAACCCTTGCTAATTTCCCTTCTAGTATTTTATCTTTAGATCATTGATTTCCTCAAATTATACATTGCCAGATTTTGATTCCGTACTTCGTTGTGTCTTGTCTAAACTTCGATCTTAAATCATGTCTATCTGACCATGATTTTCTATCTTGTTCTAGTTCACTTGTGTTAAAACTATCGATTTTGATCGTGCTTAGTAGTTTTTGCCTTCATGGTTTTGCTCCTCTAAGTTGTAATTTAAACTTCATTTCATCTCGTGCCTAATTGATTCTTGATCATTGTTAGATCGTGTTATTTCAACTTCTTGTATGTAATTATCGTACTTGGTCTTAAGGCTCAGAGAGTCGCAGAGTTGCACAGGATCGACAGAAGCACTGGGCGAACAGTAGCAGACGACCGTTAGAGTTCACAGTTGGAGACATGGTGTTCTTGAAGATCACACCGACCAGAAGCACTATCCAATTTGGCAGACATGGGAAGCTCAGTCCCAGATACATTGGGCTTCGATGTGACGGCACGGATTGGCGAGGTGGCATACCGACTTGCACTTCCTGCTAGCTTGGAGGGAGTAGACGACATCTTTCATGTGTCCCAGCTTCGATGCTATATTCCAGATCCGAGCCATGTGGTGGAGTACTAAGAGCTAGAGGTGGGTCCGAGTTTGACCTATGAGGAGCAGCCGGTGGAGATCCTTGATCAGAGGGAGAAGCAACTGCGGAATAAGACTATACCGCTTGTCCGAGTCATGTGGAGACATCACTCTCCGGGAGAGTCCACATGGGAGCGCGAGGACGAGATGCGAGAGCGCTATCCCAATTTGTTCGCTTGATTGTATTGTTTTTGGCTTTTAAGAATTTTAAATCTAATAAATGACTTGTGTTTAAACATTCGTTGTGATTTTGCTTTTGAGATTTCAATAGTTGTCCCTCAAATTTCGAGAACAAAATTCTTTTAAGGGGGAGAGATTTGTAACTCTACTTTCCCATTTTTCGAGAATTTAAAGTTTTCTAATAATAATAAGTTTGATTTAAGTAATGTTGAATATTGATAATGTTTCATTAAATAGCTTCGAATAAATATTTTGATTTATTTTTGGAGGGAATTGAATCAAGAGCAGGATTTTGAAATTCAAGGTTAGTTGTAACAAACTAATTGTGGTCCCCACTTTTTCAATTTTATGAATTTTAGAAAATCCTTAGTATTTTTGAATAAATTATATTCAAGTTTGTTTCAGTATTTGTATTTCATGGAGCTATTTTAGGAAATTTTATTAAATATTATGGCTAGTTAATTACTCACTTAGGAATAACTAATCTAGAATATTTTCCAAGTTCCTAACTAACTAGAGTGGTTCCCCAATTTCTAACTACTTTTCTAGCAACATAACAACCTTCTAACTAATTCTTGAGAATAGTATGTAATTAAGTATTGGTTAGGGATTAAATTGCAAATAAACCATTTTCCTTCCCTCTATAAAAGTCCTGAAATGAGAGAGACTTTCATTTTCTTCCTCAGTTTGATTACTGAGGAGCTTCCTCCCCAAATTCTTTCCTTCCCTAATTTTTGATCGGAGCCCTGACTCTAGTTTCTTGGCTCCGGCCATGGCGAGGCCGGCGACCACTTCACCGAGCGACAACTAGGCCCCGAGCTTGTCGACGACGGTGGCAAGCCAGCTCGCACCAGTGGCGGTCAGATCCATTCGCAACGGACGTGTGTAGAAGCATGGAAAAGAAAGGGATTTTCTATGCAGCTTGAAATCAACATGGAGCCTCATGCGGCTCAAAACCCAAAATGCTTCATGCGGCCCAAGAGCAACAAGGAGCCTTATGCGGTTCGAAATCAGCCCAAGCAATAAATGTTTCCCTATGTAGCTAGCCATAATTACTCTGACCCAAGATGACAGCTCTGATAGATATGACAACTCTGACACGAAGATAAGGCGTGATGTGCTCCTGAAAAGACGAGAAAATCATAATGACATCTGGCACAGTTCACGAATCGAAGGAGACTCTTCATACGACTCAGCTATGAGACATTCTTCATACGGCTCGGTTATGAGACGTCCTTCATGCGGCTCGGTCATGAGACATTCTTCATGCAGCTCGGTTATGAGACGTCCTTCATGCGGCCCGGTCATGAGACATTCTTCATGCGGCTCGGTTATGAGACGTCCTTCATGCGGCTCGGTCATGAGACATTCTTCATGCGGCTCGGTTATGAGACGTCCCTCATGCGGCTCCGCCAGGATACATCCTTCATACGGCTCGCCACAGAATAGTAGTTGAGACACGTGGCGGAGACTGACCAAGTCTTAACAGTTCAGATTTACTGCAACAAACAGATCATGATCAATCTCAACCAACCCCCAACTGTCCACTATAAACCGAGTCTCGAGGCACATTTACAACCATGTGGCCTAAAATTTGCCACGTGGTTGTACATCCTATTCCTTATGAATTCCTATAAATAACAAGGTGCTATTCCCTTGCAAAAAAAAGAGGCATAGACGCATAGAAAGCACAAAAAGCTCAGAAGCAGACTCTTCCCTTCGTGTCTCCAGAGAGCATTTCTTCACCTGAGCCGAGGTTGCGTTCGATCGTCCAAGGAGTAAGGCATAGTTGATAACACTCTCCCGAGCCTCTACCGTCACCCCCAGAATCAAAATTAACAATTGTACTTAGATTACTTTTCCTAGGTTTTGTTCCTAGGCTCTCTTTTGTACAAGCGAGTTTGTAATTGTGAGTCAAGTTCAGTCCTCCTATAAAATTGTTCTGTTCTACGACGATCAATGGCAAACACGATGGCGACTCTGCTGGGGACTAACTTCTCCATTGCTGATAAGTTGGTGACACAATCGGACGCAACCAAACTCGGTTCCACACAATAAATGCTTGTTGTTCGTTTCGACCAGCAAGCGTTCGAAGAGATGCTCTCCGATGGGAGCGCTAGCCCAATCCAGAAGCGAGCCGGCCTAAAGAAGGCCCACAGGGTGTGGAGGCCCAAAACCGTTGCCTCTCCCCAAGCTCTGGAACAAGTTTTCTCTGCTGCTCAAGACGGCGAAGAAGACTCACATGCGGCCCCACTTCAGGCCGCAGAGGACCCTGCTGTCCCCAAATTCAGCAAAGGAAAACACTACGATGCTGGACTTGCGGGGATGAACGGGGACTCCATGCGGTCCAAGAAGAAGCCGTATAAGGGTATGGGCCGCAGAAAGAATGCATATACGACCACCAATCCCAGCCGCAGGGAGAATGCATATGCGGCCAACAATCCCAGCCGCAGGGAAATGACCTACGCGGCATCCAATCCTAGCCGCCGGCCATCCCTATGCGGCTCGGGTTCAGTCTTCGACCGCCTCTCATGCGGGCCTGACCGCAGAAGCTCCAATGAGGATATGCCAGACTCTATTCGACACAGCTTGGACTCTTCCTACTACGCACCCTCGGGTGCTAGAACGAATCCAGGACAGCGCAGGCTCGTCGAGCTCAGTCAACTGCCCTAATTACTGACCGTCAGAGAGTTTTGCTAACTGTTATGCGGGCCTCTGATGGAAAGTTGTACAGAACCGCCCGTGTCTACCCCGGCGGCAAACGGAAGGGTGGTTCTCAAGAGTCTCCCAACAATGATCGAGGGCAAGTGCTTTTACTAGCCCCGCATCAGGAAGCAAACATGATACCTACGCACTCATGTGCTCGGGATACTCGGGCCCACAAAACGAGTACGAAGGTTGATCGAGATGTCCTTGACTTACGAGATGTGATCCTTCACAAGCGCAAGGAAAGAGAAGAAACCTTGGCGTGCAAAGATTCCTTCCATGGACGTCACTGCACTCAAGTCATTTTCAATTGCTGCTGCAATAAGACAGCAGTACAAGAGGACCGGCAGTCCGTATTTCAACGAATACAGCAGCCAGGACCGGTCCTACAAGGCTCGGATGACGAGGCGCTTCCTTTCGCCTCCTGTAATTCTACCCGGAAGGTCCCTACCGGCAAGGAAAGAAAGAAAATAAACATGTCCAGCCCGACAATCTCAACCAGCATGGCCAAGAAACTCTCATCTAGGAGGTTGTCCACAGCCGTCACAAGAGGGGTTTATCAAGGTACCCGCTCAAAGATGATATCTTCATCACTTGGAGATTCGTCATCTACATCCCTGGGGGTAGTTGGAACTGAGGGAAGCACTCCTTGGAACATGCACAATAATCCGGCATTTCAAAAGATGAACTAGGGGAAACAATCCCCCCAACAGATACAACAGACTCAGACGTCCATAAAAATGTCTAAGACGAGGCAACCTCCTATGCAGGGGGTAGCACCTCCTCCGAGTCCGAACCAGAGAAGAATATTCCCACATACCCCGATGACTTCTCTATGCGAGGGTATGATTTGGATGGCACGTCTTCTACAGTTCCTTCCACTTCTCCTTATGTGAGGACGGTATTCATGACTGATAATAACCAAGACGGTCCTAGTGATTGGCAGCGCCTCGACACTCTTGAGGCCATACTCCAAACTTTGGTTAAGTCAGTGGACGAGATCAAGGCTGCCCTACCGGCTCTACAAGCAAGGACACCTGGTCAAACAAGCTTGGGTTCCGTCGTCAATACGGACTCAAACACGATCGCGCCAACCCCGGACAACAATCCACCCGGAATATCGGCTCCCACTGCTGCAGAAGAAGCTAGGGAGGTGAGCAGAGAAGTCCAGGAGCTCCGTACAATGTTTCACGCCCGAGAATTCTCTCAGGACCTCAGGATACGACAGCCGTATCCCGTTGCATGGAGAGATGTCCCCTTCCCTCCACGATACAAACCATTCCATATCAATCCATATGATGGGAAGAGCTCTGCAAGCCAGTATATGACCTACTTTGAGGTCACAACAGACCATCTGTCGTATGATAACGCCATCCTACGCAACTATTCGTCGGGGCGTTGGAAGGGGTCGCGTTCGATTGGTACCGCAACCTGCCGGATAACTGCATCCATTCCTTTGCCGGCTTCAAACATATGCTCTTGGAAAGGTTCTACGAGGTGGGACAAGATGTGACGATGTCGAACCTCATGGACGTTATTCAAGGAGAAAAAGAACTGACAAGAAATTACATCGAGCGATTTTGCCAAACCGCGATGAAATTGCCCTCTCGTAACCCGGACTCTTCTTTAATGAGATTTGCCAAAAGAGGCTGCTCCCCACAATCAGCCTCTGGATGGGCGAAGATCAATTTAAAGACTGGAAGGCCTTCATCATCAGCGCCACTAGCATAGAAGCAAAATTGAAGAAGGCTCGCCAACTGGGGCTGCATATCTCGGATGGAGAGGATAAGGGAAAACGCCCTAATACCACCACAACAACGGCGGTAGTTCCTCTAATAACTGGGACACCAAAGGCAAGCAGGCTATGGTTGTCAATATAGCCCAGAAGCTTGAACCAAAGAAGGTAGAGAAACAGTGGCCTCAGGTGACCTACTCCTTTGAGGATAGCCATGTCAACCCCATCTTTGACATGCTCTTGCAAGGGATAGAATTCAGCTCCCTTACCGAGACATGAACCTCGACCTGCAGAGATGGAGAGCCCGAAGTACTGTCACTTCCACCGTTATGTCCACCACGCTACTCAGGACTGCTTCCAATTGAAGCGGTACATCCAGAACCTCATCGATTCTAAGGCTGTCCATTGATTTCGAGGAGGTAACCGTGGCTGCCAACATAGTGTCGGTCCAATTCGGCAGCTTCCCTCCAACGAGGACTCAAGATGGCGTAGTACCCATCCCCCGGGCAACAATGGAGGTCACTAATCTTCCACCTCCCCGAGACCAGACGACTGGGATGGTGCCCTCACCACGTCACGAGGGGAGGTCATGTGGGTCCACCCGGACTTGGTGCCTGAAGTTACTCAGTCAGCATCATCCTCCACCGACAAGAAGAAGGCGGAAAGGCTAAGTCTTGCCGCACAATCTCAGCCGGAACCGAAGAAGCAACAACTGTCGTTACCCGGTCCGGTGCATAATCTCAACCCATACCGGGTAACTTGGTTGAAGATCGTCAGCCGACCACTGTTGATGTCCCAGGACCTTCTCAGCCTCCGCCAGCCGACAAGCCTAAGAAAGGAGACCCGCTTCGACAAGCCGCTCCGTAAAGACACACCTCAGGGGCTGGAGAGGCCATACAATTTTGACATCCTGGCACAATTGGCCAACATACCAGCGAAATTGTCATTATATGAGCTCTTGAGGCTCTCCAAGGATATTCGCGTCGTACTGAGCGAAGCACTCCAGAATGCTGACGCTTATTTGGCTCAGGTCAAGCTTCCAGGGGAGAGCTCGCCAACGGATTTCAGGACAGTGCTTGTACAGGTACAATACCCAACATCGTGTTCACTCCGCAGGATATGCTCATCAAGACCAACCTGCATGATCGTCCTCTATATTATACTGGATACATCGACGACATCAAAGTAGATCGGATGCACATTGATCCCGGTTCTTCAATAAGTATTATTCCGAAGAGCTTGCTTCATCTCCTGCCCATCCCTATGCATCGGCTAACACCTACCAACACCGCCATCAGCGGTTTCAATTCAGGGAGAAGCTATCATATTGGGAAGATCCGCCTGAAATGCCAAATTGGTGACCTCCAGTCGGAAGTGACTTACTACGTCATAGACGTAGATACGTCCTACAACATTCTCCTGGGGCATCCTTGGATACACGATTATATGATCGTGCCCTCCACATTGCACCAGTGCTTCAAATATGTCGACAAAACGGCTTTGTAAGAACGGAATTCGCCGACGTCGATCCCTTCAAAGGGGTTGAATCCTACTATTCGGATGCCTGCTTGTACGAGAAATCAAAAAAGCACCTGGTCGAAGGGGATGCTCAAGACTGAACAGAGGCTACAATGGGATCAGAAGAACCTCTGAAGATCTATCTCCAGGCCCACAAATCAGGCAGAACTGCACCTCTTGTAGCCACTCGGCGTAAAGAAGTAACCAGTCTACCAGTGCTCACTGCACAAAAGGAGAAAATGGTAATCCGACTCCCAAGGTCTAGCCAGGGGCCGAGACCCACTATGGAGCCAATGCAATCAGACTGCCAAGAGCCGGCCAACAACAATCAAAAGAGATAAATCCTTCTGTTAACCGATGGTCATTCGTCTCTCCAGGACAAGTCGACAGCTCAGTACTGAGCCAAGGATCGCTAGTGAGCCAACGATCCCAGGTCCAGCACCACCAGTGGAACCCTTGATGATCAAGCTACCCAGGACATCCTCCCAATCTTCAATAATGCAGGGAGTGGCTGAAGAGGAGCTAGAGCTAGCCAAATATGTGGCTACGCACACTGATGTTCCCTCTGCCGATGATGTAATACTGCCAGAGAAGATACCTTATTTTATTAATAAAGGGTTATCTTTGAACTACCTCGAGCTTAACAAGCTCCGTGTAATGTATGCTAAGGAACACGGTATGGGCATCAACTTACACACACAGTGACAAATGTCTATACCATGAACCAACTTACTCTTGTGGAAGGCGCTTGCTTCATAGTCGCGGGAGAGGATCATCCAATCATCTTCGGCTAAAAGAATGATAACAGTCCTTCAGGCCAGAAGAAGTCGATCTCGAGCCCAGTACCGAAAGACTGTCGCTTTATCTATATAGCTCCCGATCCAAGTACCTCATGCAAAAATAGGGATATGATATGAAGACTACACCAAGCTTGAACTACAGCAACGGCCGATGATTACCTTTACAATTGCCAGTCCGGCTGGAAAACCATAGGATTATTACAGCAAGACCAGACATGGTCTAGGCTATGTTACACCCGCAACAACTCCCGAGAGCTCGGATGAGGAATGCAAATGGTATTCTCATTCGATCGGATCACCCACTTCTGATTCAGATGTCAGCATCGGAGACGTACTTAGGCAAGCTTGGTCAGTCAATATGGCCTTTACTGACGCCTAAGAAGAAGATGAAGAGATACCTGAACTTCTTGAGTTAGAGCCTTGGGTCCAACAGCTAGCGCAATGTGAGAAGCGTTTCGAACAAAGAGATCCCCTACCGAAGATGAGGTCATACAAGTTGACCTCGTCGATGAATCCTCTCCAAAGTCAGTCTTCGTTAGCAAAAGTCTGACAGACGAAGAGGGAGTCGCTATTGCAACTTGTTGGAGAGTATATTGACGTGTTCGCCTGGAGCTATGAAGATATGCCAGGGTTAAACCCCGAGGTTGCACTCCATAAGCTCAACATTCGTTCGGATGCAAAGCCGTCAAGCAACAATAACGACGGTTCCGCCCGGACATCATAAATTCTATCGAAGTCGATATCAACAAGCTAATAGCCAGCGCTTCATCCGTGAGGACAACATTCAGACTGGGTAGCCAACATAGTACCGATCCTCAAGAAGAATGGAAAGATCCGAATTTGTATCGACTTCCGGAATCTGAACGAAGCATGTCCTAAGGATGAGTTCCCTCTCCCTATTACGGACATAATAATTGACAACACATGTGGCTTTGAGTGCATGTTGTTCATGGATGGCTTCTCAAGATACAACCAAATCAAGATGTTTTCTGACGATGAAAGGCATACATCATTTCGAACATCGATTGGCGTATACTGCTACACAGTCATGCCCTTTGGTTTAAAGAATGCCGGTACCACATATCAACGAGCTATGCGTATCATCTTCAGAGACCACCTGCGTAAGACAGTGGAATGTTACGTCGACGACATCGTCGTCAAAAGCCGCTCTAAGGAAGATCATCTGCACGATCTGAGGACAGTATTCGACCTGATACGAGCACACAATTTAAAGATGAATCCTGCCAAATTCTTCTTGGGCGTATCCACAGGAAATTCTTGGTTTTGTTATCACCTCCCAGGGTATCCATATAGATCATGAGAAAACAAAGGCAATCATGGAGATGGGTCCCCCGAGAAATCTCCGTGAGCTCAGAGGCCTTCAAGGGAGGCTAGCTTATATCAGGAGGTTTATCTCTAAACTCTCCGGACGATGTCAACCATTCACACACCTCATGAAGAAAGGCGTCTCCTTCGTATGGGATGAAGAGTGCCACAATGCCTTTGACAATTTTAAAGAATATCTGTCGAAACCTCCAGTCCTGGTGGCCCCGGTTGCTGGAAAGCCGTTTTTGCTTTATGTGCGAGCGATGGAGCATTCCCTCGCGCTCTTTTAGCACAAAACAATGATGCGGGGCATGAACAAGCTATATATTACCTCACCGAATGATGATAGGGCCTGAGCATATATACACTGCCGTGGAGAAGAAGTGCCTCGCTTTGGTGTTCGCCATTCAGAAGATGCGACACTATGTTACAGGACATACCATCCATGTTATATCACGAGTCAACCCCCTCAGGGTCCTCATGACCAAACCAGGTGCACTCTGCTCTCGCCTCGCTACCTGGGCGATATTATTGTCTCCCTACGACATGATCTTCGTCCCACAGAAGGCTGTTAAAGGTCAAGCTTTGGCAGATTTTTTAGCTGCCCATCCAGGTCCGGAAGCAACCAGAGTATATGAAGAGATCCCAGACGAGGTCGCCAATTCAAATATGGCTTCCCATGATACCGTCTGGCGAATGTTCTTCAACGGTGTTTCAAGAACCGAGCCCAAGGGCAATATCGTCGTTGGAGTCGGAGTGGTACTGGTTTCTCCCTCTGGGTTGGTGATCAATCGGGCATACTCCTTCACGGAACCTTGTTCAAACAATGTGGCCGGGTACAACGCCTTGGTTATCGGCCTCCGACTTACAAAGAACTAGGGGTAGAGTACGTAGAAGCATATGCGATTCACAGTTAATCGTTAATCAGATCCGGGGTTCATATGAAGTTCGCCATGAAGACATGATCCCCTATCATCAAATAGCAATCGACATCATTACGTCCTTGGAAGGGTTCTTCATAGAACATTCCCAGGCTCCGGAACATTAAAGTGATTCCCTAGCAGGCCTTGCCGCTACCCTGGCAGTTCAAATTATGCTCATCATTTGGTTGATGTAATAGGCCATGAATTGGTTTGTCCTAAGAACAATCAATTTGCTGTGAGTTATTCTGCCCGACGGTCGACGAAACACAGGACTGGAGACTTTCATTTATTGACTTCGTAGTCTATGGTACCTTGCCAAAAAATCTGAAAGAAGCCACTTCTATTAGAAGACGTTCTCAGATTCTTCTATGATACATAGACAAAAATGTTGTATCGCGATCCTATGATGGACTGCTGCTCCGATGTTTGTCAAATACGGAAGCCAAAGAAGCCGTGCACGAAGCTCACGATGGTGTTTGCAGGGCCCATCAACCTGGCCCAAAATTTCAAGACCGCCTTCGCCGGATGGGCTATTACTGGCCTACGATGGTAGCAGATGCGATAGACTATGCAAGAAAATACAAAGCTTGTCAGGTCCATCCATATTTCATACACAACCATCCGAATTCCTATATCCGACGATGGCATCCTGGCCATTTGAGGCATGGGGAATGGATATCATTGGTCCAATTACCCCGCCTTCATCCAGAGGAACCGCTTTATACTCGCAATTACGGACTACTTCTCCAAATGGACGGAAGCTGTTCCGCTTGCCGAAGTGAAGACATCAAACGTGATCAACTTCGTCAAGCACCACGTCATTTATCGCTTTGGACTACCTCGAAGGATCGTCCACGATAATGGTCCGCAGTTCGCAAGCCATGCCTTCTATCGGTTTTGCGACAAACATCGAATTCAGAATGTTGCTTTAACACCATACAACCCGCGGACTAATGGTCTGGCTGAAGCTTTCAACAAAACATAATCAAGCTTCTCAAGAAGTTCGTGTCCTCAAACAAATGCGACGAGAATAAAAGCTTGGCGAATGCTTATGGGAGTACCGTACTACAGTCCGGACAGCCACTGGGAGCACACAATTCTCTTTGGTATACGAAAGTGAGGTAGTTCTCCATTGGAACTCAAATCCTCGCTCTGCGTCGCCCTCACTTACCAATTAACGTCGGATGATAATTACCATCGTCGGCTACAAGAATTAGAGGCCTTAGATGAGAAGCGCTGCTAGCTCAACAATAAATCAAGCTTTATCAAGCACACATCTCTGGAGCCTTCAACAAAAAGGTCAAACTGAGAACATTCCAAGTAGGCGATCTCGTTTTGGCAGTTCGTAGGTCGATGGTTATGACTCACAAAACCCCCGGCAAGTTTTAGCCCAAGTGGGAAGGCCCATTTATCATTGAGGCTGTATTCTCCAATGGTGCATACCGTCTTGCAAAGCAAAACGAGACTTGCTCATGATGCCCATCAACGACAAGTTCCTGAAGAAATATTATGTCTAAACGACACCCTCCGAATCAACCGGATTGTGGATTATGTACCATTAAGTACCGCTGAACCTACACTCTGGTTACCCCAAATGAATTCATATCGCATCCTTCGGGCACCAAGTCATGTATGACCATACCTCTGAATTTCCTCCCTAAAAGAGCATTTTTCTCAGAATCTGTTACCCGCGCTTTCAGTGCATAAAAAAGGGTAACAGGCCCACAAAATTCCCAAAACAACCGTCGATGCCACCTCTGAGTTTTTTTCTCTTCCATCACAAACAAATCACCCCTTTCGTAGAACTTCCACGTCCATATTACCTTTGAGTTGTTCTATGTATCCTTCGTTGAGTCCACTCCTGCCACGTTTTTATTACCTCTGAGTAGGAAGACTCCGTTGTAAAACTCCCATATTTACTACGTCCTCATTACCTCTGAGTAAATATGTTGATTTTCTCTCGGCTTATTATCGTACCCAAAACTAGGGTACGCCAAGGATAATAGGCCCACAAATGTCCACAGTTGACCACAAATGTCCGCAGCTGACCACAAATGCTGTACTAGGTCCTCACAAATGTCCGCAGCTGACCACAAATGCTGTACTAGGTCCTCTAGTACATGCACCTCTTTCTCACCATCACATGCCTCTAGAGCCCAGTGTTTCATAGCATTCTTTCGCCCAATACCAAGAACTTCTATGTCCACCTTACCACGAGTTGTTCTAGGTATCTACATTGAGCCACCCCTACCATGTCCTCAGTACCTCTGAGTAGGAAGGTTCTATCATCACACCGTCTCTCTGTAACGCCCCAGAACCAGAACACTGGAGAGCGGGGGCATACATAGCCAGCTACGTATATTAAAATGGAGTCCATCTCGCTATACGGTCATGGCTGTCTAGATACATGAGGGTTTAACTAAGCCATCAGTCTCTTATGGTCATGAACAAGCCTATTGTCTCAATCTCAAGCAAGTAGTAGCAGTTACAAGATGTTAGAGCATCAAATATACAATAGTAAGCGTTCATACATTACATATTTGGATGATCATGAAGCTAGTCGTATAAAATGTGAAGACTAGTAAGAGTTTCAGTCATACATGATCAACTATAGGATTTGTTAATCATGCTACAGCCCATGGGCAGATAGTAAGTTAAGTGCAATCGAGCTAACACTTACTCGTCGGCTAGACGCCTCAAAAGAATTTTTTACAATAGAGGGGAGAGCAAAATAAAAGCCACTCGTTGCCAGGGTTACGCCTGGTGGTCACCATCTGACTGGAAGGTAGGAGATCCTCTGGAGCTACTCCGGTATCTGGCCATACAAAACAGCTGGATTAGATCCCAAAAAGAGCAAGTGCCACAAAGGAGACTTCACTTAAGAACTAAAACCACAATTAGCAAAAAACATAATTACATAATAAAAGACTAAAAATATAGAAAATCATGATGATATACGATGAAAAACCATGGGACTATTCAGATAACCAAGTTACAACCCTTAAACCAAACAAGGACCGGAGTTATAACCCTTCGTTGAACGAACTTGGTTTTCCACCATTTATCGATAAAGTAAAGCACAAACAATCAGGTCATGTTACAATCTTGTACAGGATCAGGGCAAGACTAGACTGGGTTAGACTCCATCCAATCAATCACGGCCAAGCAATGAGTACGGCTTGATACTTTAACTAACTAGGGTTATCACAGGCCTAGTTACTACAAGATGCAATGAGATTATTCCAACAGCCACAAGCCCTACAGACCATCTAGGTTATCAGGTCGAATATCCGTTCATGAAGGGTGCAACACATAACAGTGTGCTAGAAATGTGCCCTACTCGTCGGCAGGCTACAAGTCCACTTGTGCGTCCAGATAACGGGATTGCCTGTAGCTGGGAAATCTCTTCATGACTACTGGTTATTCTAGTTATTAGCCTTAGTCAATTTCAGTAGGTACCCCTGACCGTGGTACTCAGGGGTCCCTGCCCTAGACATGATGCAAAACAGTATAGTTCATTTGCAAACACAATCGTCTACGATGTCCAGGCCATTAATTCTTATCATGTCATGCTAACCGTCGCAACAACATTCAATAGTTTCTATCATGCTTGCTTGTTATGTCTTATCCAGTCATGTCATGTCATGTTATGTAGTTACTTGTCATACCATGCCATGTACAATTATCTATCCAGTCTTGTCAATAAATTCAAGTTATCAAGTCCGTGACAAAAGGTGCAGAAAAATAAAGTAAACGGGTGCACATAGGGCTCAACCTTTACGCGAAAAACTACGCTAGGCTAGGAGGCCCTGAGCATAAAAATGGTTTTACGCGAGCAAGATACGGAGTAAGATAGCTCTACGCGAGCAGGGTTATGCGTGAGCAAGACTCTACGCGAGCAGGGTTCTACGCTCGCAAATCTCTACGCTAGGCCAAGGGGCCCCAAGCGTAAAATGGCTTTACGCGAGCAAGAGCAAGAGGACCGCTTCTACGCGAACGGAAGCCCTACGCGAGAGGGAACTCTACACGGGCAAGGCCCTACGCGAGTGAGGGAGAGTCTACGCGAGCACGAGTGCATACAAGTAGGATTCTACGCGAGTAAGCGCTCTACGCGAGCAAGCGCTCTACGCGAGCAAACGCTCTACGGGCAAACGCTCTACGCGGGTAGGCACTCCACCCGAGCGGAGTGGCCCCTGCGTAGAGTTCGAATGAACTCGGATAGAAGCGATTATGTTGGCACGCAATACGTGCGTAAAGGGGGCAAATGATACGTTGCCATGTAAAACGTATGCGTAAAAACTTAATCCTACGCTAGCACGTAAGAATGTGTGCGTAAAACTTCATCTTCTTCCCAAGGCCAAGACCAGCAGGCGTAAAAGCTCAAGAGCTCAAGAAAAGCCCCATCTCGGCCAAAACTCAATGAAATCCAACCATTCCAAAACCAGACCTGTGTAACATCAGAATGCCTTCTACATAGAACTCTTAGTTTTCAAAAACTAGCAGTTTAGTGATCAAAACCATGAAAATAAAAGAATGCTAAAACCTAGATCTACAAAAATCCATGCATCAAAATGAGAAAGGCCAAGTTCTAAAGTAGTTTAAAATCAGACAAGGAAACTAAATGATCCATAAACATGGTGTTCTTGTGATATCAAGTTGCACTTGCCTACGGTGGTGTGGGTGGAGAAGGAGATGAGGAAGAAGAAGAGAAGAGTAAATGAGTAATGAATGAGGAGAGAGAATGGTTGTTGGGTTAATAAATAAGGGATGGTGGTAGGTAGGGGTTTGCATATCAACCAAATCGAGCCCAACCAAGCCGAACCCAACCGAACCCAATACAGGCTAAGGCCAGGATAAACCACATGAACCAGGAAATGCTAACTAACCCATGCCAATGCAAAACCCAAGACTACCCAGTCAAGACAAGTCGAACCAGGATGAACTCAAAATAAACCAAGGCAAGATTAAACCAGGATCAAGCTAAGCAAGACAAGTCTAATTACGGGTCAGGATTCCGTACACGTATACCAAAATACGTAATACAAATCACAGGCGTTACACTCTCTATCGAACTTATTATTCATACATAAAACCAAGGTATGCTAAGGGTAATAGGTAACAGAAAGTCCCCAGTGGGGCAAGTACTATAACACCAAAGATACTGTACAAAACAACATATACCACAGATAAAGGATGAGGTAAACATACTCATTCATTTAAAGTCAAAAGGCTACATTTCTGGGGACCACGTCCCTTTTTTTTAAAAAAGGGAAGAGAAAAAAAGAAGGAGGGACATGATAATAAAAGAGAGAAGAATCCGATTATGGTTCGGCGATACACAGTTCTCTGAGCCGGTCCTTTAGCTTGGTTGTCGATCGCTCAATCCTCAGTGTGGCCTAGCGCTCGGCCTCTTGAGTCAAATTTTCTGCATCTCTAGATGCGCATGAGCCTGCCAATGGTCTTCAAATTTCTTCAGCGCACACTCAGGGCAGCAGAGGTTCGGGTGACCTGGTCATCTCCCTGCAAATTAACTCCTTATCTCTGCGGGAGGCCTGGAGCTCATATTCTTAAGAAGTCAACTTTATCTGAAGTTGGAGGATCTGTTCGTGGTATCGGCTATATGAGATGCGGCCTCTTCGAGCCAGACAGTCCTCTCCTCTACGGCTTAGTTGATCATACCTCAGAGACAGATCTTGAAGGTCCTTCACTAGAGCAGGCTTGGACGCATTCAGTACCATCCTTACCTTTTCCATGGGTTGTGAGGAAGACGCACTCCTGACCTATGGCCAAAGACATATCAAGTTGTCGTAGCCCTTGAAGCTGAGCCACGAGCTTATCAGCTTCCACCAATTTAGGCTCCAAGAGGTCGACCATCCCTGTCCCGCCAGGAGTGTTCTGAGAAATTCAATTTGACCTCGGGCACATTAACAATCTAGTACAAAAAATCCCTCTTTCCAGGGCAGCTTCGACCCCTCATTTCAAATGGTAGAAAAAACTATCAATCACGTCATTCGACGCTCATCCAGAACTTCCGAAGAGGGCGGTGTTAAAGGAAGAGTAGCCGAGAAAGATGAGGATGGTTGCGAAGAAGATACCAAAACTTGATGCCCCTATCACTAGGGATACAAGTTTCGAGCGATAAGACGCCTGAACAACAATCATCCTCCTCCGCAGCCCGAAGGATTTGAAGACTTGGCAGTGCAGAAATATCGACCTCAGATGATAAAGCACATTAACCGAGGAGGGTGCAGGGGCCATTTCGCCCACCTCGGCAGTCCCACTACTTGTCCTTCTGAACTCGACCCAACAAGAGGTCCCTCGATCTGAGCTGGAGGAGGAAGAGGCGATCCACCCCTGGTAACTTCTCCGGGATGATGTCCGTTGTCGACAGTGAAGGAGCAGGACCTGTATGTCCGGAACAACCATCGATCAACTTAACCCGAAGGATATAAAATAGAGCAAATGAACCTCCTCACTAGTCAAGACATGACATAGCTTACCAGGGGAGGGCGGCTGAGGCTGAGGCTCACTCATGGCACCATATCCTCTTCAACGGCGACACATGAGCCACTTGCAGTTGCTTCCTCTACCCCAGCCGCCCGAAAGCGGATGCAACTGGGTTGGTATCAACCGGCTGAGGTTCAGCAACCTCGGGACTAGTTCAGTAAAGCCCACATTGTCCCTAGGTAAGATGTCGACAGTAGGAGAAATCTCGCCGTCGTCTGGACGACCGTGGTGGAAGGAAGCTCGGCAGTCATAGCACCAATTAAAGTGGCTATAATAGGGTCAACTCAGAGGCGGTAGCGGCCCCGGGGAGTTCACTTCTTTGACGTCTACAAACAAAAAAAACGATCAGATTATATTCAGAAAAGAACTAAAAAAGGGTGGTCGAACTCGATTCACCTCTAAAACAGCTTCGACGTCATCACTTCTCTCCCTAGTGCTCGGCCCGTGAGGCTTGACCGCAGCCCATTTTTGCAAGCGAGTTCTGTCGACGACAGAGGACTCATGCCTGCTTCATTTACGCGAAGGACTAGGCACAGCAGCGGGCAGATCTGCCACCGAATATCTGCAGGAGAAAGCATATTATCAGGATCATCCTCCTCGTCCACGTTAATAGACTCCGAGTTAGACACTTCAACTGTCTTCCCCTTCTTGGTCCTCGTCTGGGACTTTTTGGCTTCTTCTCTAAACCAGTACCGGTAATGAAGCTGGTACTTGGGTAAAATCATTAGGGGCTTATTTACCATGACATGGTACAGGGCCGCCATGTACAAAATATGCTTCGACTCTCTAGCATCGGGTACAGAGAAGCTGGCACGGGTATGAACCGTGCTATAATAATGTCAAGCCCGGATGCCATCCAGAACGCTACCCTTGAAACCCAGACATGAGCTGGGGTTGTCCAAGAACATTTGACTATACCCAAATTTTGAGAGAATCGACTGGATAAGTAAGGCTCCAAAAAGACGGAGTTACGATTACGATACACCAGATGTGCAGGGCGGATGTTCTGCAACCAAGAGCATCTTCTCGAACAAGAAATGGGGAGGCGCAGCACCATCAAGATGTACGCCTCTTACTTCTTCGTCGATAAAAGGAGGAACAACACGAAGAAAGAGTATCTGTCCACTCGCGCCAGCGCCATCCGACAGGCTAGTATGGTAGTATGCTCCCAGGGCATACGGCGGTACTGGTAGATAAAGACATCATCAACGGTCACGTCGCCCTCTAGGCCAGGCCTTATCAAAGACAGGTAATGCATTAATAGCCACCCCATCAAATAATGATAGGGAAGCTCGATTCGTTCAAAATCCTTCGCCGTATCGAGCAATGACTTTAGATGAGAAAGCACAGAGGCCACGATTAATGCTGCATACCATGGCGGGGAGTAGAGCTAGCTGTCTCCAAAAATAGCTTCACAGCGGAAGGATCAGGTTATGGCTGATTCTCTAATAGCACCAGCCTCCCTGAAAGTACATAATTCTGCAGCCACAGCATCAGAAAGCCCGCCAGGAAGGCCTTATCAGACATCCTTTGGGTATTTTGATAAAAATAATTAAAGGTGTCAGATTGGCTTCCAAATCTATCACCTATAGTTTTAACCCTCTTGGCATTCAACACCTGATTGTATACCTCCTTCCGGGTTCGAGGACTCCGAGGGGAAACCCGGTCTAAAGCACCTAGTTCAAACAGGTAGCTGAGCCAGGTCTTGGTGTGAGGAAGGTTCCCTTCTGAGCTATCATTCTTTTTCTTCGACATTTGTTGGCACGTGCTATGGTGACATAGCAATTCCCGGTAAACAGCCAAAAACCCGAAAACTGCCGCTCAGTTCCTCGAATTCTTCATTTGTAGGGGTATACGCCTCAAAAACTTCATCTCCCCAGGGCAGCTTGGAGAGTTCATGCATCTCATGGAGAGCGAGTCCCATTTCCCTCCAGGTGTAAAAAAGGTCCCCGTACGACGGTTGTACATTTCGACAAGAGCCATGAACAGCTTCTTATTTATGGACAGACCATAACAAGTGCCCCGTATGGCATGATAAAGACCAATCTCGTATAGGAGTTCCCGATATGTCCGCAAGATCTACGATGTCAAATTGATCCATGAAGGGGTAGGGTTCATCCAGTTCAGCAGTGACAGCCGACCAGTAGGGTAGGACCCCTTTTGAGCAATCTGGTTCATAAAAGTATCAGCTTGGGATAACCTAAATTTGGGACCCTGCATTCTATGAAACTGCCCGGGGCCAACCCGATCACAGAACGGCTGACCAGTATCTTGCCCGCGACTACCGACCTTGATGTTTTGTTATAATAAATATCACCCACGAAGATCCCCTGCTGGCTCGGAGTTAGGAAGTCCACCATTTTTTGTCAATTGGCAGCATATTAAACCAGGACAGCGGAAAATGACATTCCATCTGAGGAATATGAATCGCCATCCCGTTGGAAAAAAACTCCAACTTTCAAAAAAATCTAGAACGCTGGAGTTCGAGACAGTTAAGGCATCCCCAAAGAAGAACGCGGGTTTCAGATGCGTGCCCCCTAATTTCCCCGAGTTCATCATGCCCAAGAGGTAGAAGAAGGATTGGTTTCTGATGTCCCTCAGCCTGTCCTCAGATTAATTTTTAGTAAATTGGGCTGACACATGGTCGACCACCTGGTCGAACCTCACACCCAAGGCAAATTGAGCCTGACCTACCAAGAGTTCCCCCGAGGGATTGATCGCAGCTTCACTAAAAGGAAAGAAGAAAGAAGTCAGAAGATAGTCTAAAAAAACCAATTAATGCTTTTCGAGCTTATGCGGCTCTGTTAGGTGGGCGTTCATGCGACCCAGTCCATAAAGTGCTTATCGGTCATGAGACACCTCTCATGCGGCTCGGTCATAAAGCATCTCTCATGCGGCTCGGTCATGAAGCATCTCTCATGCGGCTCGGTCATGAGACATCTCTCATGCGGCTAGTCATAAAACATCTCTCATGCGGCTCGGTCATGAGATCTCTCATGCGGCTCGGTCATGAGACATCTCTCATGCGGCTCTGTCATGAAGCATCTCTCATGCAGCAGTCATATACATCTCTCATGCGGCTCAGTCATGAGACATCTCTCATGACTCGCATAAAACATACCCCATACGGCTCAGTTATGAGGCAGTCATGCGGTCCATACGGCACACTCATGCAGATTCATCACACAGAACTTGAGCTGTTCAGTGAAGATGAAAAGAGCATCACCTATGCCGAAGCATAACAGAGAAAGGCCCACACATAAAACATGCGACATAGCCATTGTATTTAGGGTTTGGATTATTGTGGTTTCTTTCCATCGCTCTTACCACTAATAGGAGGATGAACGTCGGGTGGATCGAGCTTGCCGTATTCGATGAGGAAGCAAGCCCTTTTCCTTTCGCTGCAGCGCCAGAAGAAGCTTTGGGAGCCATGGTTGATCGAGAGAAGAGGAGAAACGACGACTAGGGCGATGGAAAGCTTGAAGAAAGAAAGAACCTCTCTCCTCAAACTTCTCGTATTTATAGGCTGGCAAAGACGCGTAGATCGATAGATGCTGCTTTGCTTAGTTTTATGATGGCGAAGGATAAAGGCGACTCTTGGGATTCTATCCAAAAGACGGCTCCAAATCATTAAAGAAATCAAAAAAATTAATACCGACTCTTGGGATTTATCCAAAAAATGGCTCCAAATCATCAAAGCAAATTAAAAATAATTAATGCCGAAGTGATGGGATGCTCACGTGGCACGAAACTAGTATGCAGTCAGAGAAGCCTACGGCATGAAGAACTTATGCGGTCTCGATGCTTCCTAGGACATACCCATGCTTCTTATTCAAAGTATTTCAATTTTACAAATTGAAAACTTTGAAGGGGGTCTTGTAGAAGCATGGAAAAGAAGAGGATTTTCTATGCGGCTTGAAATAAACATGGAGCCTCATGCGGCTCAAAATCCAGAATGCTTTATACGGCCCAAGAGCAACAGGGAGCCTTATGCGGTTCAAAATCAGCCCAAGCAATAAATATTTCCCTATGTAGTTGGCCATAATTACTCTGACCCAAAGGTGACAGCTCTGACAGAGATGACAGCTCTGACACGAAGATAAGGCATGACGTGCTCCTAAAAAGACGAGAAAATTATAATAACATCCAGCACAGTTTATGAACCGAAGGAGACTTCATGCGACTCAGCTATGAGACATTCTTCATGCGGCTCGGTTATGAGATGTCTTCATGCGCTCGATTATGAGACATCCTTCATGCGGCTGTCATGAGACGTCCTTCATGCGGCTCGGTCATGAGATATTCTTCATGCGGCTTGGTTATGAGACATCCTTCATGCGGCTCGGTCATGAGACATTCTTCATGCGGTTCGGTTATGAGACGTCTCTCATGCGGCTCAGCTAGGATACATCTTCATGCGGCTCGCCACAGAATAGTAGTTGAGATAAGTGGCGAAGACTGACCAAGTCTTAACAGTTCAGATTTACTGTAACAAACAGATCATGATCAATCTCAACCAACCCCTAGCTGTCCACTATTAACCGAGTCTCGAGGCACATTTACAACCATGTGGCCTGAAATTTGCCACGTGGCTGTACATCCCATTCCTTATGAATTCTATAAATAACAAGGTGCTATTCCCTTGCAAAAAAAGAGGCATAGACGCATAGAAAGCACAAAAAGCTCAGAAGCAGACTCTTCCCTTCGTGTCTCCAGAAAGCATTTCTTCACCTGAGCCGAGGTTGCGTTCGATCGTCCAAGGAGTAAGGCAGAGTTGATAACACTCTTCCGAGCCTCTACCGTCACCCCCCAGAATCAAAACTAAACAATTGTACTTAGATTACTTTTCCTAGGTTTTGTTCCTAGGCTCTCTTTTGTACAAGAGAGAGTGTAATTGTGAGTCAAGTTCAGTCCTATAAAATTGTTCTGTTCTACGACGATCAATGGCAAACAGGTGCATGCAACTTAGCAGCTGGACTTCATCATTGATGAGCGAAGCTTCCCACTCCCCGACGATGGCGGCAAGATCTCCTTCTCCAGCGACTTAGTGCAATCTTTCCGGTGATTCTTTCTCTCATGGCGGCGTTGTGGCGATCCTGTCCTGACAGCGGCTAGACAATTTTCTGTGGCACGGGTACTGCTACTTCGGCAACTTTTCTTTGACAACTTCGTCTTCGGTGGATCGACGAACTCCTTCATTGATCGATCAATTCCTGGTGAGTTCTCCATCGAGCTTTCTCATTCTCTTTAGGAGCTAGACTCGATCAACTTAATCCTTCTAGTCCTTCTTTTTCTAAGTCTAGAATGGGGTTTTGTGGAATTCTTGGTCGATTTGTGTTCCGGTTTTCTTGCTGGTTTGGACTTGAGCAGGGAATCATTTCGATAAAATCACAGTGTACTCTAAAATAAGGATCGATCAAGAACGGTAGATCAGTTCGAGTCTACAGCTGATAGATTGAATATGAATCCTTGGTAAGTATTTGGACTCAGATTCTTTTGTTGATTCTTGAATTTCTTGTTATGGTTCTTGAAATTCCTTGAGACTCTATGTTCCTGTGTGTGTACCTTGATCTGTTGACATAATGTCTCAGCAGGATCTTGAGCCTGCTGGACACAAAAGTGTCGTGTCCGATCTCTTTGGAGGCGTGTCGCCATCTCAGATCGAATTTTTATAACCCAGTAACGAGTTACATTTTCCTATGAGTATATTGTGTAGCATTGATGGGTGGCGTGTGGCCAGGACCGATCCCGTTGAGTATAGATGTGTCGGTTGTATCCGCGTGCATGTCCAGTATGCATAGCGAGATACTGTTGTACCGATTTGGTGTTGCGTGCCGTGGTGTCCGTGCCTGATTCTGTGGTTGTGTCCAGTGGTGGTTTATCCCAGGTGTGTGTACGTGTCTGATGCTTGATGTCGCTCGTGTCCCTTACAGTAAACCAGCAAGACAGCGTGTCACCATTTACAGGATTGAGATTTGGTTTTGAAGATTCTTATTTGATTATGTATATTCGTATTTATTTTGTATAATTCTGGTGATTTGTGAAGGGTTGTGTTCTGTTTTGTTCTTACTTTGAGTGAATATAATAGTAGATTTTGAATAGATGTTTGAATTGGGTTAGTATATTCTGGTGTTGGTTTTGGTTCATGACAGGATCTTTGAGTCTGGAACTAATATTGGTATTTTGGGGAGGTCAGTAGGTTCAAATGGGAGCAAATCTTAGCTTTGTGAGTTAGCCGAGACTGGGGTTGAACGTTGGAGATTTTGGCCAGTGAGCTACAGGTTTTGATTTTTTGAACATATGATAGAGTTTTGGCTGGACTTGTGTAGAGATTCTAGAATATGGTTGTGTTAGCTAAGTTCTTGAGAAGAGGGTTTGTATGGTTTGACTGAGCTGACTTGTATATACATTTTGTTGAGTTCTAATTGTGCATTATTTTGCTAAGTCTGTTTGGACTTTGGGGGTTGGGTTCTGGACCATTGAGTTGGGTATGATAGTAAAACTGGATAAGGGGAACCTTGATTAAGTTGAGTTACATTTCTGAACTAGGCTTGTGTGCAACCAGTTAGGGAGTTTAACTATTGTTATATTGTTATTAATATTATTTTCTTTTGACATTATTATGAGTTTTTAACTTTAATCTTAGAGAGTACATTTCTAGCCAATATTTTTAAGGTTCATTAATAAAATATTTTATTAACTTTTGTGTAAAAATTCTAGTACAATATTTTACTATAATCTAATTTAGTTAGTTTATTAACTAGTTCTATAGGATTAATTATTGATATCTATAGATAGATAAATAGCAAGTATATAATTAAATCAGGATATTGATTAAAGAGTTTAATAGGAAACATATTGTTTAGACTCTAACCAACTTACACCTAAACGGAGGACAAATCTACTCCCTTTTTTCGATCACCCTGAGCAAGGCAAGTACTTTCTATGGTCTTGTGCATTTACATTCATGTCTTGTACTTTTCATCTTGGACACGATATTACACGATATGGTCTTGTACTCTTGATTCATGTTCCATGTACTTTACTTGTGTCTGGGAAGGAAATACTACAGATGTGTGATCAAACCCGAGTTACAATTATGTGAATAGCTTAGACCTCGTACCGTGCACACGGGCGCAAAGCCATACCATTATTCATGCCATGTTCTACCCAAGCCAATCACACATTCTGGATGTATTTCGATATATTGCACATGTCAGGTTCCGTGTACATTTCATGTTCAGGTTTTCATGTTCCCTGTACTTCCTGTATTTACTTTTCAGCATTCATGTTCTTATTTCTGTATTCTCATGTATCCTGTACTTATTTCCATATCATGATGTTTTTGTTCATTACCTAGGACTGTACTTTGCTTCACTCCAGACTGGATATGTTGCAGGTGTACTTACAGGATATTGTTCTACCTTATGGGCCAGAGCCCGGGATCTTAGATGAGCAGGATGGAGCCATGACTTAGCTTAAGGTTTCAGGTTTAGATTGTTTTAGCTCTTCCCCTAGATATTGTATGTTATGAGTTTATAGTATTTTTTTCTTGTTGTCTCTAGTACTTTTATGATATTATGATCGGTAGATTATGGTGATCATTCTGGGATCATTTATAGATGTTGTTATTGTGCACATTCATGTTTATTTGGTTAGATTTCCTAGCTTGGTACAGGGTAAAGCGGCGCATCAAAAAGGGCTGGCCTGTCAAAAGTCCAGTTCCTTCGCGAACGAAGTTCAGAATCAACCTTATTTTTGGAAAGGGCACAGTCCACTTTGATCTTTTTAATGAAAGTCTCTTCCGAGAAAAAGCACTTTTGCTCTGCTCTCTGGGCTTAAGGACAAGGGACTATAAAGCTATGCGTCGCACCCGAATCGAATAGTACTCGAGCAGGATATTGTAGAGTATACATGTTACAACCGTATCGGACGCAAATGCTCGTCCCAATTTAAGGCATAAACTCGGCCTTGAGCTTCGTGGCGTTGATTCTGCGGGTTCACAGGCACCGTATTTGCGTCTTGTAGTGTAGGCGCTTTATATGTATTCGGAATGTTCCTTGGTGGGTTGTATTGATTTGGCTTCCCCGCAGAATTGACTGAAGTGGCCTTGCTCGCCACACTTGAAGCATGTTCTCAATCTACAATCGGGTGCTCGGTGCCCACGCTTGCCACATCTGTTGCAATTTACTGCGGCAAAGTGACCACGATTTTCAGACGTGTTTGGACGCTTTTGTACTCCTGATCCTCTAGCATCATTAGGACGCTGGTTGAAGTTGTTGCGAACGACACACGGCCCTTTGTGACATACGGCCAAAGATTCGCTCACTATCAAGTTCGGCTTCGAAGGATTCATGATAAGTTTGGCATCGTTGGTTCATGACGTCCCTACGCAATTCGTCGTTGAGGCCTTGCTAAAAACGCTCGCACCATTCTTCTTTGTTGGACAGAAAGGCGCCGACAAATTTTGCAAGTTTTGAGAAGCTTGCATCATAATCTTCAACAGTCATATTCCATGCCTCAATATCATGAACTCATCCCCCTTCTGTCGATGGATGGCGCGAGGAACGTACTGCTCAAGGAAGGCTGTATTGAACATTTCCCAAGAAAACTTTTTGTTGGAATCGGTTTTACAGATCTCTTGTTTCTTTGCCGTCCAGTCGTGTGCTCTTAGTTGTAACTGCAGCGCGCACAGGCCACCTTCTGGGACCCTTCGATGTCGAGGAGATGAGAGTGGTGTTTCGTCTTCCTGGCGAGACAGAGTTCTCATATTCTTGTGGTACAGTCTCGAAGACGGCGATGATGGTATCGACAATCTCGACAGGGCGTATGCTGCGTTCCGGCTGTACGGGATACTTGGCATTAGTTTGAGACACGTGGAAGGATAATACAAACACAATGCAGACGGATGTTGTGGTAGATTTTCTCGATGTTTTTCCTGACGAGATGCCCGAGATGCCGTCGGATCGAGAAATAGAATTCAGCATCGACACTTTTTCGGATACACGGCCGATATCCAAGGTGCCTTACCGAATGGCTCCAGCAGAACTGAAGGAGCTGAAGGTGCAATTACAAGAGTTGCTAGACACGGATTTATTCGCCCTAGCGTCTCTCCGTGGGGAACTCCCGTACTGTTCGTGAAGAAGAAGGATGGGTCGTTGCGGCTATGCATCGACTATCGGAAACTCAACAAGGCGACCGTACGAAACAAGTATCCTTTGTCGCGAATCGACGACTTGTTTGACCAACTGCAAGGCGCGACAATATTTTCAAAAATCAATCTTCGTTCAGGCTATCATCAATTGAAGATTAAGTCCGACGACGTATCGAAGTCTGCCTTCCGCACTCGATATGGTCATTACGAATTCCTCGTCATGCCGTTCGGTTTGACGAATGCCCCAGCCGCTTTTATGGATCTGATGAACAGAGTCTTCCGACCTCAAATAGATAAAATTTATTGTAGTATTTATGACGATATCCTTGTCTACTAAAAGAATCGAGAAGAGCATGCGGAACATTTGAAGACGGTACTGCAGATTCTGCGTGAAAACAAATTATACGCCAAGCAGAGTAAGTACAAGTTCTGGATGAGTAGCGTGACATTCCTCGGGCACATAATCTCTGTCGAAGGTGTCGCGGTGGACCCAAAGAAGACTGACACGGTGGTGGATTGGAAACGACTTGCCTCGGCTAGCGACATTCGGAGTTTCTTGGGCTTAGCGGGCTTCTATCGTAGATTCGTACGAAGCTTCTCAAAACTAGCGTCGCCTCTGACTCGCCTCACCCAGAAGGGAGTAGTATTTGAATGGAGTGATGACTGTGAATCCAACTTTCAAGAGTTGAAGCAACGGCTCATCTCAGCTCCAATCCTTGCACTTTCAGACGGTCCAGAAGGCTTTCAGATATTCAGCGACGCATCGAAACTGGCCTCGGGTGCGTACTCATGCAGAGAGTAAAGTCATCTCCAATGCTTCACGGCAGTTGAAGCAGCACGAGAAAAACTACCCGACGTACGACCTAGAATTGGCGACGATCGTGTTTGCGTTGAAGCTATGGCGGCACTACGTCTATGGTGTGGCGTGCATAATCTACACAGATCATAAAAGCCTGAAATACTTGTTTACGCAACAAGAACTCAACCTACGACAGCGATGATGGCTCGAACTCATAAAAGATTACAAGCTAACGATCGAGTATACGCCGGGCAAGGGAAACGTGGTGGCCGACGCACTCACCAGAATGTTTATGGAAACACTGGCCATAACAAGGAGATACGGCGAGACCTTGAATTGATGGGTATCGAACTCGGAATTGAGTATCGACACCTGTACCTAGCTCAGCTGACGTTAGGTCGAGCCTGCTTAGCAAGATAAAGACCACACAGGAGGATGACTCATTCCTGAAGAAAATGTGCGGGTTGATTTCAACGGGAAGGACGACTGACTTTGCGGAAGACGGAGACGGGACGATGTGACTAAAGTGAAGGCTCTGCATTCCTGAAACTGCCGAACTCAGAAAAAAAGACGGAGGCGCATTATGCGAAGTACTCGTTACATCCTGGAAGCACCAAGATGTACAAGGACTTGCACACAAACTTTTGGTGGCACGACATGAAAAAGATGTGCTATGTTCGTATCGCAATGCATGGCGTGTCAGCAAGTGAAGGCGAAACACCAAAGGCCAGGCGGAGAGCTGCAGAACATCGCCATTCCCGTATTGAAGTGGGACAATATTTCGATGGATTTCATCATGGGATTTCGAAGACGCCGCGGGGGAATGATGCGATTTGGGTCATTGTTGATAGATTGACCAAGTCGGCTCACTTCATCGCAATTAAAGTAGGATGGAGCGTCGATTTAGCACAGATATACATCGACGTGATTGTTCGACTGCACGGGGTACCGACCTCAATAATTTCGGACAGAGACGGGCGATTCCTATCGCATTTCTGGACGAGCCTCCAAGCGGCGATGTGGACTAAACTGAACTTTAGTTCTACGTACCATCCCCAAACAGACGGTCAGATGGAGAGGGTAAATCAGATCTTAGAAGATATATTGCGTCTGTGTGCGATCGACCTAAAGACTAGTTGGGATACGCATTTGTCGCTTGCGGAGTTTGCGTAACAACAGTTATCAGTCGAGCATTCAGATGGCTCCATATAAAGCGCTCTACGGGAGGAAGTGTCGTTCGCCAATATGCTGGACGAAGTCGGAGAGCGAAGTGCTTGGACCGGAACTAGTGGAGTAGGCCGTCGAAAAGGTCCGCTTGATTCGAGACAGACTCCGTATCGCACAAAGTCGACAAAAGAGCTACGCAGATCTTCGCCGACGATCGCTAGAGTTTTTGGTCGGGGACCACGTGTTTCTGAAAGTAATGCCTATGCGCGGGGTGATGCGGTTCGACGTTAAAGACAAGTTGAGCCCGTGATTTGTAGGCCCCTTCGAGATCATCGAGCGAGTTGCAACGGTTGCTTATCGGATCGCACTCCCTCTTGCCTTGGCCGATGTGTACGATGTTTTCCACATTTCACAACTTCAAAAATACGTGCACGATCCAAGTCATATGGTTAGCTTCGATCAGTTGGAGCTACGTACTGACTTGTCTTACTCGGAGGAACCTATTCAAATTTTGGACCGCAAGAAGAAGGTGCTACGTAAACGATCGATGTCCTTGGTCCGCGTGCTTTGGCGGAACCATTCAGTCGAAGAGTCGACGTGGGAGATGGAGGCGGAGATGAAAGAGAAGTACCATGTGCTGTTTGTCTAAATTAAGGTCAGACCCTTGTTTTAAGTTTCGGGATGAAACTTTTTCTTAGTGGTATAATGTAGCGCCCCGCTTTCGATAGGCGACAGAAATTCATAATATGCTTGCGCCGAGTCAGATCGGCCGGGAACTTAGATGGACATATGACTCGATCGCTAAGCTTGGTAAACGATAACGCCTTGCGACATCGATTCAAATCGATTTGGATGGAAGTTACGAGAATCGATCCAACTAATGGAACGACTTCTGTTGGAATAAGTCCTAGATGCAGCGGGTTGCGTCTCGGCAAGTGAGCTCTCTATAAGAGTCCCTTCGACGGGACCGGACCGCTTTATGGTTTTCTTAGAGCTTTGCCGCTGGGCTTGATGAAGTGCTTTCGTGTCGTTTTCATGGATACAATTACAATTTCAATGCAAGGGAAAAAGAAGAATTCTAACAAAGCGTTGGTGCCATTGCAAGAGCTCGCATAACTAAGGATTGACGTTGCATAGCGCTTCGATGATCGGCATGAAGCAAAGTAATCGGTGGTGATTCGACCCCTTTTCTACTCTGTCCCGCAAACTATTCCTTGCCTCGAATTCATTCAAATCGAACGATGCCAAGTTAATTGCATGCCAATCCACTAAGGTCAAGAACTCAGAAAAAAAATGTATCGATTTTGAGTAATCTACTCTGAAAAATACAAGTTTCTCACAACGAAAAAGTTTAAGGTTCTAGTAAAAAGATAGACTATTTCACGTGCTGCAAAATAATGTGAAACGTTGATCATGGGTTATGATGTCTCGGACAATTTGGTGCCCGGGACGCTAAATCGGTGTAAGGTTTTGGGGAAAATGAATCGTTGCATGAGTTGCAGGAAATGTTAATGTCGTTGGATACTATCCACGCTATACAAAACTGTTTGCATATATGAAACTGTTCGCACATAGGCATGGTCATGGACATCTTGTGCACAAGTTCGTTTTCCTCGAAACGGTATCCGGGGCATCGGAACCGATTCGTCCTAGGGGGAATAATTTATCGTGCTACGGCGCGAGGCATGCGGGACCTTCAGTAAGGCTTGCAACCTAGGCTGAAAGGGTAGCGTCGCATGCTAACTTCGATTAAGTCCCTAGTGGTGCGTAGCACCAATGACCGCATATAAGATAGTTGTATGATCACCTATTGTCTTATGCAGGTGTAATATTATCTGTTTTCATGCAGGGACGAGCACGGTCGTGGTAAGAAATATGATAAACTGTGATGTTATATGTATGCTTTATTACTCAAAGACGGCTATCGAATATGAACTGAATTCATTTAGGTCTAATAGAAAGACAACTCTAAAGAATGCCTCCCTAACAATCAGTCGGTTTAGACGAGTTGGTTCTCGTCCACTTAGCAAGTGTGCTAATCCCTCCCCAATTTCCCAGGTACGGTGGGCGCTCCAACCTAAACTGAAGCTGAAGTGCAGAGAGGCGTTTGAATCTCTTCTATGCTGAAGTATTTTGAAGCCAATTCAAGTCGATGGCTTATGTATGAAGGGGCGAATGTATGGGACGACAAGCGTAGTTCAGGTAACTTGTCGAGTGTATTTCTTTATGTTTTCAATCAATGTAGCGCAATGACATCCAATAATTACGACTTGCACTTCGTTACAAGCTATGAATGAAAAGTATTTCTATCTTCCTATATTGCGTCTTATAATTGATGTGATTTGTGAAGTTTCAACTTGGCGTATTAATATACAATTTAACGTTACGTTTTTACCTTGTACGAGTGCAACTCCAGACTCGTACGACATCACGCCTTAGCGAGGACGATCGAATCGGCAAAATAACGTCGGAGACGAACGTTGCCGACTCGAGGCATGACAACAAGGTTTTCAACCGCCTTGGACCAAGATGCAATGATGAGCCAAGACTTGTCAGACCCTAGAAAAAGGGCACGCTTTGGTTGGCTTTCTCTTATAGTCTATTTTCTTTGACTTGACTCAGCTTGACCTACTTGACTCAGCGGTTAGAGTATCGCTTTCATACGACGAGTGTCATTGGTTCAAATCCAATAGTAGGTAAAAAAAACCGACCGAAACCCCTGCTTTTGCCAGCATGAAAGCAAGCACAGACTGGCATCAAGGAGTCAACTGAATGACCAAAGCATCGGTTGCTTCCACGTGTTTGTTGCCTTCTTCGACCGACAGACAAGGTCTTCTTCTCTCATGTATGTGGGCTTCCTGCCCCGTCCCGAATGGACGAAGCATAACTGCACACTCACACGATCTTTGTCGAGAGATAGGAGCATTCGGTGGAACCGGTGAACTACACTTGCTTCTTGATAGATGTATGGGACAGGGGGCTCATGGTACCTGCTTCCCACCCTTCCTCCTCTTTGATAACCGTGTGAACGGAGAGTGGGCAGAGTAAAAAGGAACAGAAGGGAAGGAGGTCCTCATACGGAGTCACACACTTGAGCAGTGCAGGAGACTGGAGAATGGGTCGAGTAAACTCCCTTGGGGCCGAAAAAATCACAGGCGACCGGAGGGAGCTTTGATTTTCTCATTTCACAGTCTTCTTTTTCTTAGTGATTGGAAAGGTAAGCCCTTGGTATGTCATCAAAATGGAAGACGAGCGGAGTGAGCTGAATAATCGAAGTGAGGCGACCGAAGGGAGCCTAGCCGGGGCAAGACCACATCAATTCTCTTTCACTCATTTTTAAAAGATTTTTGTTAGGCGAGCGGCAATGCTTTTGGACCGGGTAGACTAGTCAAAGTCGCAGAGAACTCATACCGTGCGTTAAGACTATTGTATAGAAGGTAGGCGTAGCCTTTAAGGCGAATAACTCTTTCTGTGTTGTTACGGTAGCATGTTTTTCGGTAAGTTCAGTAAGTGAAGTGATGGAGTGGATTCAGGTGCCGTACCATATCCTGACCTAGCCGCATGAGTTGAAACCACATAAGCTTCTGGCAAAGAGCATTTCCTTTCCATCAATTCTTTCGTACTCTCTTCTCTTTACCACGCGATAGGTCAGCGAAGCGTGGGCGAGCGCAGAGAAGGAAAGGCCAAACACTTCGGCGCCGTTAAGAACAACCGTGCCACTCAAAGGATTTCAGTCCGGAGAAGCGGAAAGGGGATCGTCAACTGCCTGCCCATTAGTAGTGCATGGGGCTTTTCGAGGGGGCCGAGGCAAAAAAGATGGATATTGCTTCCAGACTTGAGAGAATGCATCTTTCTATCCAAAATGTAGAAAACGAGAAGCTCCAATGGGAGCAAACCCTGCATGCCTTCTGGGAGCATATGCCCTCCATCGATCCCGTTATCATACGGGATCATATGCTTTTTTCCAGAATGAAATACGCTCTCTCAAAAACAGGAAGGGCGCTCCTCAAAGAACAGCAAGAGCTCATTGTTTGGGCTGTCACCCGCGGTCACCGGGATGGGTTATGCTTTTCGGGCGAAATCCGAAGTAGTCGCAGCAGATACACAAAAAAGGTCCTGACTTCACTTTTCAATAACGGCAAAAACAAGGGGGGAAGCTCTTGCGGAAGCCCTACCCGCCCTTCTAATTTTGAGGGATCCCTCATATTGATGATTCCAGGCTTCCCGGACTCGTAACAGACGGCTACGAACAAGAAGAGGATAAGTAGTCTCTGCCTGGCGAAAATAAACGAGGATAGTGGCTACTACTTTTTTCTAAAAGAAACAAAAATGGTTGGGCTAGACTAGACCAAATGACATGACCTGGTGGATGGCATAAGATCTGCCTCTTGGTTTATGTCGAGATGTTGATTCCTCCACACAACAATTTTCTTCTCGTATCGACGAATTAGAAGAGATTTTGTTAATAATATTATTTGAATGTTGAAGTGTAGATAGGTTGTCACTCCGTTTTTCGTTATACATATTTTCAGTATAGTGTATGGATTTCCGACCTGTATTTTGATTTGTCTAGCATGGCTTGGCTTGGTTTGGTCTTGGTTTAGCTTGGCTTGGTTTATTTTTGTTGGTTTTATATTTGGTTTAAGATGGAAAGGGTTGATATAAATATCAACTTTCCTCTCTCTTTCTTCTTCTCTCTATCTCTCCTCATTTACTTCTTCATTTACTCCTCTTCCTCCATTAAACCTTTTCCCACCTTAGGCAAGTGCAACTTGCTTCATGGAGGAACCCATTTTTTATTGTTCTATTGTCTTCCCTACAAGTTTCTAAGACTCTTTAGTACTTAGCATTTTTTAATTTTGGTGGATAATTTCTTATAGATCTAAGTTTACTCAAATATTGGTTTCTTGGGTTTTGATCTACCAAACTTCATTATTTTCAAGTTTTGATTGTTCCATGTTGTAGAGAATTTGATTTTACTCAAAATGGACCTTTGAAAACTGGATTTCGATTTTTTTGAGTGATTTATGAACTTGGAAAGTTCATGGGTTCCATGAACTCATGTTCTCGGATTGGAGAAGATAAGCAGTAGGACACATAGCCATCAATATGCGTCCAAGCCACACTTCTTCCTGTTTAGGGCGCATAGCTTATTATGCGCCCAAGGCCTTTCCTGCTTTGGCGCATAGGCTGTGGCATGAGTCTAAGGTCCAAAGCTCCCCTGCTTGGGTGTATAATCCTTTTATTGCCCACTGGGTCTTGGAAGATAGTCTCCTAGCTTCTTTCCAAGTGCACCCTGTCTCCCTGCTTTGGGGCATGCATGTGGGCGCATGCTCTTGGGCACTAGTCTTGGGCGCATACAGCCCTGAGCGCTGCCTACCCTAGTACATGCTCTCCATGATACGCCTAGCCGTATGCGCATGCCCTTAGGCGATAGCCCTAGGCACATAGTTTTGGGCGCATGCTCTCTGCTTGGGCGCATGCCATTCCCTGTGTATGTCACCCTAGGCGCATGCTCTCCTTGGACCATGTTGACCTTAGGTGCATGCTATCCATGACACCCCATTGACCCTTTGACGCCATTTCTGGCCAAGAAAATTCTTGTTGCATTTATCCATGCTTGCCCCCATGGTCCATAGCGTAAGTTGTGACCCTTGAGCATGATGGGCATACTCCCATGATAGCCTGGTAAAATGTATTTATCTGTGCACGTGTGTGCTTTGAGCTTAAGCACGATCTCAGCATGGCTTGTACACTCTCTGATAACTCTTTCAGTGGCCTGCCGTGGAGCACTCTTGACCAAGTGAATTCTTGGTATACAAGGACCCTTAACATGAACACGACATGACAACATGGCTTTACATGATAACTCTTGATAGTGACCCGTCGTAGTGCACTCTTGACAAGTAACTTAACATGATAACTCTTGATAGTGACCGTCGTGGTGCACTCTTGACAAGTAACATGACATGATAATCTTGATAGTGGCCCACCGAGGCACACACTTAACAAGTAATCTTGATAAGTAATCTAACATGACTTGATATGCTGTTGCGACGGCTATCTTGACTTGCTAAGTAACTCTTGTCTTGACACCGTGGGGTGATTGTGCTTGTATAGCTACATGTCTAATCTTACTCATGTCTAGGACATGGATTCCTGGTTACCACGGTAAGGGATTCGTACTGAATCTGACTAGGTTAACAACTAGATTGATCAAGTAGTTCATATTGAGATTTTCCAGTTACAGGCAATCCCGTTATCTGGGCGCCTCAAGTGGACTTGTAGCCTGCCGACGAGTAGGGCACATTTCCAGCACACTATCATGTGTTGCACCCCCAAGTCACCTATATAACTCTCTCAACCTGCGGAAGGATAACCTGGATTAAGTCTGCAGGGTTTGTGACTGCTGGAACATCTCATTGCATCTTGTAGTAATTAGGCTTGTGAACCCTAGTTAGTTAAAGTATCAAGCCGTACTCATTGCTTGGCCGTGATTGATGAATGGAGTCTGTCGGCAGCTTGTCTAGACAGTGCCAATTGTGATTACTTTAGCACGTTACCGTTTATGCTTTACTTTATCGATAATTGGTTAGAGACTAAGTTCTGTTCAGGTGAAGGATTACAACCCCGGTCCTTGTTTGGTTTACGGGATGTAACTTAGTTACTGGAACAGTTTCTTAGTTATCTTATCGTTTATCACCCTACCATCATAACTCCAGTTTTCTTGTTATTATTTATGCCTTGTGTTCTAACATGCTGGTTTTAGTTCTTAAGTAAGCCTCCCTTGTGGCACTTGCTCTATCTGGGGTCTGACCCAGCTAGTTTTGTATGGCCAAATTTTGGAGTAGCCCCCGAGGATCTTTCAGCCTTCCAGCCAGATGGTGAACACTAGACACAACCCTGGCAACAATGGATTTATTTTGCTCTTCCACTCTATTGTAAATTATTTTTTGAGGCGTTTAGCCGCCGAGCAAGTGTTAGCTCGTATTGAAAACTTATATTTTCTGTTTGCCTATGGGCTGTAACATGATTGACAAATCCTAGGGTTGATCATGTATGACTTAAACTATTGCTAGTCTTCATATTTTGTATGACTAGCTTCATGATCATCTGAATATGTAATGTATGGGATGCCTTTTGTATGTCTGATGATCTACCATCTTGTAATATGTATTTACTTGCTTGAGATTGAGACATTAGGCTTGTTCTTGACCATAAGAGACTGTTGGTTTGTAGTTAAACCCTCATATATAGACAGTCGTGACCGTATATCGAGGTGGGTTACACTTCAATGTACGTAGCTGGTTGTGTCTGTCCCCCGCTCTCCAATATTCTGGTTCTGGGACGTGACATAGGTAGTAACTCAACTAGTGATTAAACTAGTGAACTTCACCCTTCCACCATTGGATATCACATGGCTAGGCTCTATGGTCCAGACATGCAAAAAAATTCCAACAACATTCTAATATATCAATCTAGTAGCATGACTTGTAACTCTTCACCCTTAACTATTTAGATTGTGTAGCTATATTTATGGATGAATATAGTACATGGCTAGGCTCTATGGTCCATGCATGCAAAAAATTTCCAACAACTTTCTAATATATCAATCTAGTAACATGACTTGTAACTCTTCACCCTTAACCATTAAGATTGTGTAGCTATTTATGGATGAATATAATCTAAATAAAAACTTAGACATTTAATAAATAAAAGAGATAAATAATATTTATCAAAAGTATCCTAAAAATAACTAAAATAAAAATAAATCCAAACCCGTCCATCACTTGGCCTACATATTAAGAATCCGTGGATAAATCCAAAATCATGACAATCTCTTGGAAAAAAAAACATTGTTTCTTATGCTATTTCTGTTATTTTGACATCACTATATTCCTTTTTGAAACTTAGGACAATTTCAAAACTCAATCCCATTTTTGTTCTCAACAAACTTTAGTATGTATTTGTTATAGAAGAAAATAAATAACATCATATTGTTTTCTTTCTAAAGAGTACCTTTTATCGTCTAGAAGTGTTTTCACCCAACCCAAGAATGGACCCAAGAGCTTTGGTCAAGGAGATCTACTATAGATATGACAGTGTGAAAGATGAGATATAGTAATAACTTATTTAAAAGTCTAGAAGTTAAAGCAATTTGATGGTTGAAAGTTTAGTATTTATTTATTAGATACATGGTTTAAATTTTTAAGCCAAATTTATTTTTTGTCAAAATTTCCAAATATCTAACTTACGTGTCTTTGTCGATCACAAAGTTGGTACTAATCCACATGTTACTGACACAATATATAATCCAAATTTGGACAATCTTGATTTTGTTCTTACCGACACCATGTTATGCACGATATTATTTGTTATTATGTGATGACTACATTCTTTCATCCAATTCAGAACCCTTTAAAATTTGGAAAGTTAAATCCCTTTATTTATTACAACCCACACACACCTACACGTCCTAATGCTTGGGGGGGGGGGGGGGGGGGCTCAAACCTTGTCGGCCTCGTCTGGTCTGTGCTGCTTTTCACATGAGCTACAAGTGCTGGACAATTCCTTTTCAATAGTCTTTAATATGTACTTGTCATTAACGTGCGTTGCATGTATCAATTTTTTTCCAGATATTAAAAAAATAGATAGAAATTTAAATCATAGTATACTAAAATAATTAAAATATAATTTGAATATATTTTAATTAAAATTATATTATAGATATGTTGTAGAACTTTGAATATATGTTTAGATAATACTATGTAGTTAGTTTAAATATGATTTGAATATTAAAATATTTTAATATGGACTTGTTATATATATTTTTGTAGGATTTTGGATATATATTCAAATATATGAACTTTAAGTTTTTATAGATAAAAATATTCATATGTTGGTAATTAGAATAATTTTAAATTATATATATATTAATTATGTAAGGATATATACGACTTAGACGACTGATTAAAGATATACAGGCCACAATTTCCATAAGAGTCTCTGATAATTTCTTTTTCGAAAATTACACACACCTCATTATTCTTTTGAATGAAATAAATACACTACCCCCATATGTTTCATGGGTATTAAAGAGACTACCCCTATTGAAACTAAATACATGGACTACCCCTTTTTTTATTAAAGAAATTAAACATAGGGATGGTTTGTGTTATAATTTTTTGTACAAAATATAAAATATATGGATGGTCCATATAATTTCAAAGTAAGTATAGCTGGTGAAATAAGTATAAAACATAGGGTAGTTAACGTAAAATTTCCCTTTTGAATACAACATCTAAGGTAAATAATAATGGGAATAAAAAAAAGCAATTTCTAAGGGCACCCACAAAGTTACTTGGGGCTAGCCCTTACTTGGGGGCAACCCAAGAAGGTGGAACTTTTACTGGGGATAGCCCAAAAATTACTTGGGGCTAGCCCACCCCCCAAACACTCTCTCTCATTTCATTTCCTCTATTCCTTTCTCTCTCTTCCAAATTCTCTAAAACCCTATTCTCTTCTCCACAACTCCATTCCAAATTCTTAACCCTAAATTTCTTCTACATTCCTTCAAATCTAAGAGATGGCACGCAAGTCCAAACCCTCATCACAATCTAGGTATATTTTTCCCTAATTTCTTCTACATTTTTCTACATTCTTTTTAAATTCAAAGAATCTTTGTTAATTCTCTAAAAAGTTTTGATAAATTAGGTTTAGAACACTTTATGGTTCATGAATGGATTTTTTGAACACAATAAATCCAACATTTTTTTTCAAACCCTAACCCTAGAACACGACAAGTATTGTGTCGTTGTGGTCGTTCAGCTGCTACAATCGCGGCTGATAGCAATAGGACTGCAGAAAGTCTGGCAGTCCTAATGTTAAGGAGGACTGCCAGGCAGCCAACAATCCTCTTATAAAATAGGACTGCAGGAAGTCTGGCAGTCCTCCTTAACATTTGGACTGCCAGTTGTTCTGCAGTCCTGAAACAATATTGTACTTCTTAGCTTCCTGCAGTCCAATATAATTATAGGACTTTATGTTTTCCTGTTGTCTATTTTCTTTTATATATTTAATAACTGTACGTTGTCCTCCAGTCCTGCGGCTGCTCCCAAAAGAATACGGCCCACCGTGTCGGCGTGCAAGGAATGCACTGCGAGCCATCCTCTCGAGAGACTGATAAGAATTTCCGAACCGTTTCCAGAAAGCGAAGTCACTGGAGCGACTGGCCGATCTCAGACGAAGCGACCCGCTCCCCCTGCTCGGTCGAATCAACGAGCTCCTCCTAGTCCTCCATTTTCTTCTGATGACGACGACGTGCCTATTGGCCAACTCCTATCACGTGACGGTTCTGGTCCTTCTCAGGAGCCTGGTCCTTCTCAGGAGCCTATCCGTCCGCCCGGTTGCTCAATGTTGGTTTCGTTTGACAACCACATTGCTTATGAAATATGGAAGAATCCGGTTACGTTTGTAAGCTTCTATTTAGTCTACTATATATATATATATATATATATATATATATTATATGTTTCATAATTCATTTTATCTTGTTGTCCGACATACAGAGGAACTTTCGTATGCTTAGGGCCGTGAGCCATGGAAATAAATCTGTGGCCTAGCAGTTTGACAGCTTATCGGAGGCCGTCCAGAGCAAGATCATTCCGAGCGACTTACAGAATTTGGCTTGATACGCCTATAGGACAATGTATAGTGCCCTCATATTCGCCTTTGTGGAGAGATGGCATCCGAAGACCAACACATTTTATCTTCCAACAGGGGAGTTGACGATTACACTTGACGACGTCCATCAGATATTGGACCTGCCAGTTACCGGGCACGTCATGACCAAGGAAATGTACAACAATAAGAAATCCGTTAAATGGTACGAGAAGATCGTAAATTTTATCTCAAAGCACCTTGTGGTTGAGGCTACCAGTTTTACAACCCTACCAGGCTTCAAGAAGTCCTACGAAATTCCTCTGCCATTTGGTGGAACTTCATAGAGACGGAGGACGATAATGATGAGACCATTGACATGGTGGCCCGTGCGTACATCCTCTTCATCCTAGGATCGGTCGGCATTCCGGACAAGTCCGGAACCTCGATACGTGCTAGGTACATTCTAAATTTATCTATATGGAGGACGTAGAAGACATATCCTGGGGAAGCGGTATACTAACTAATCTTTACCGCGAGCTTGGTATAGCATCCTGTATCGGTACTAAGACAATGGCTGGATGCCAGACTCTGCTCCATATAAGGAAATTTCTAACAATGTAATCTCATATACAAAATTTGTTGTTTAATTTTTGACTATTCATTTATAAATCGTATAGACATGGATATACGAGCACTTTTTGATGCTCAAGCGGGGTGAGTTGAACCCAGATTATGGCGACCACCTTCCTAGAGTGTGTCAATGGAGGCTAACTCATCTAGAAACTAAAAATTATCAAACACTGGCTTCCATTCGTAATATACTAGATAATTTGGTGCCAAAAGAGGTA
Organism: Iris pallida; assembly: GCA_029216955.1. NCBI lineage: Eukaryota > Viridiplantae > Streptophyta > Magnoliopsida > Asparagales > Iridaceae > Iris > Iris pallida. The sequence continues at coordinate 1,791,845 of JANAVB010008999.1, forward strand.
CCAAATTTTGACTTATTTTTTCAAGTTAATTTATTTGGTTGTTAATTTGTTGACTTTTTTTATGTTAACTTTTTTCCTACAGATATTTTGGCATCCATACCGGGATTTACAGGAGGGTAATCGCCCTGTGGAACCAGTAGCTTTGTTTCATGGCATGATCACATGCTATGAAATCACGGAGCCGTACATGTCTGATCGAGTACTTCGTGTAATGCCCCGCTCGCGCGGTACATTACGATGAGTCGTTAACTCAAAGAGTCGCGTTGACCCGATGAAGTATCGATGCGAATCAATGCAAGTGTTAAGTTGGCCCGAGAGAAAGCATTAAAGATTCTAAGAAATCGAATCGTTGTAATGCACAAGTCCAATTGGATCAAATATTGATTTTGGTAGGTTTCGGGTGCAGGCTACGCTTTTACGCTGAATGATAAGAGGTCGACATTTTGCCTTATTCACAAAAGTGTCCGCGAAACTAAAAGATTGCCTTGCAATGAACTAAGGTAAAGTCAATGGACTTAGGCCCTTCAGAAGAATCCAGACTTAGACTTTCAAAGGCGTGCTCGGAGTCTCGTTCGGCCGATGTGATCATCGCTAAAGTGGGTGGCTCCGATGAACCTGTCTTTGCTTAGCCTGAACACATAATAATACAGACTCTATTTCTTGACCGCTAGGCGATAATCCCATGCATGCTAATAAAAGGACTCAACGCACCTAGCTAAGGGAATAATCCCATCTTGTATGCTTGCGTAGGATATGGAAATGGACTTGAAAGTTTAATTGAACAGTCGCACCGTACTCCACGCTCGTGCCAAGGCACAACTTGTATATCGAGTATATTTACTTAACAAGAGCTTCAGAGCAATAATGCGAGCAGAACAGTCAAGCTATGCTCTTGAAGAGTTTGAGGAAAATTTGGTTAAATGCATGTTGTATGTATTTGTGTAACATTTATAATTAGTGAGAAATGTAGTATCTATTCGAACCCATTACTTGTTGCCTGACTTATTGTGAAATCTAGTATTCATAAAATTTAAAAGTTGAGTTTTCAACTTATATTACATTTATTAGAAATGTAAACTTACCTTTTATTGAAGTAAAATATTATTGTTAAACTTGTATATTATTGAACTTAGACAACTTATAGTGTAATTGGAGTGTGCTTTAATCACTTGTTGAATACAAGTATATAGCAAATATATTACAAAATTTATTTTTGAAAGAAAAGGATTTTTGTAACGGTTATAACCATTACAAAAGTGCAAAATAAGTAACAGAAGAGGGCATTTTTTAATGGTTATTACCGTTACGAAAATAATTTTTGTCACAGTTATTACCGTGATAAAAACCGTGACAACATTTATTTTTGTAACGGTTATAACCGGACAAAAACCGTTATGAAAATTAGTCACGTCTAATTCGTCACGGTTATAACCGTAACGAAAATTATTTGTCACGGTAATAACCGTTAGCAATAGTCTATTTTGGTGTAGTGAAAACTGAACAACTGAATGAACATCTGAAAGAACTTGAGTACTTCACCTGAGGCAGGAATACGCCCTTGACACTCGTGAATGCTTATTAAATTTTTGCTAAGTCTTTACGTATAAAATATGGGCTAACTTGGTTTACTTTGGGTAGGAAAGATCGTACGATAAGTATGGTAAGTTGCGCATGATATTCCTATGCGACACTTGATATCGGTAACACGAGATATGTTTTAAATCATATGCCATGAAACTGATCCTAAGGCAAGATTAGAAAGACAATAACTGATATATGGTGCACGAAAGTAAATTTAACATGTTTGGTAATGATAGCGAGTGGGCGAGCTAGCCTCCCCACCAGTGCATAACAATATACGGATAACCATATAGTCTGCTTGCAGGGTATGGAAGAACCTCGCGGGTGCGGAGTCTTCCCTCGAACGTGCTAAGGCATGAAGCTAACTCTAGAGCCTTGGAGCGTTGCAAAGGAACTAAAGCACCATATACAGGACATAATGTATCGGAACATCGCCATGTATCATTCCTCTTGTAAGCCGCTTGGCATGCCTTTTATGTTTCGAGAGAGAGAGAGAGAGCTTGAGCAAATTGTAATCTCGACCTAGCGCCGCTTTGTTACACTTCTCAAATATCAATAAAGATCTTGCATTTGTTACAACTTGTATTCATTTACATTCTGCTGCAAATGGGGACACTCTATGTGACTGTGGCCTAGCTTAAATCGGCCGTTTATGGACTTGGCCTTGTACGAGCACAATCTAGGCTCGTGTGGCATCACGCCTTAGCGAGTACGATCGCTCATCCGGGAGTGGAGCGTGACAGATTGGTATCAGAGCACGGCTTTACGTCCTTGGACTTCATATCGATTATCTCAGTTTTGAAAGCTCGATCGTAGATAAAAGAAGTGTACGCTCTCTCTCGATGTGCCTTAGAATGGTCCATACATAATATTTTCAAAAGCTCGTATAAGTGTTTAGTTGAACGAAATTGATATGCAAAAGCCTTTGTGCCGAATTATGTCGAACTTGAATTGGAAGGAGCCCGTGCTAAAGTTAGCAAGTGATGTGCGTGGCTGAATGGCCTTACGTCAACAATATCAAATAAGGGTATAAGACCTAAGTATAGTTCGAATGGGATGGCTATGCACACAGCCTTTTGGCTAAGTTATGCCGAGTATCGCGCATCTAGACCTTCTGGTGCGAGCGAGTTGCGAGCGAAATTGAATATCACCCGAACGAGAGTAAGTTACACTTATAGTATATATCGATAGAGATGTTGGACCAATTCTTAGCATGTTGCTAGAGGAACAATCGATTCTGAGTGGTATATGCCATACCACTTATGCAATCAGGCATCAGAACGTTTGTGTGTCGAGAACGATAGGCTCAATTTCTGAGTGGTATATACAATACCACTTAGCGCTAGCTATGTCAAGCAGTTAGTGACTTGCGATAGATTGAATAGAAATGATTTTGTCGGTTGTGATAATTTTGTCCTCAATGGATGGAATAGTGCCGAGACTCGAGTGGGAGTAACTCGATAGAAGTCGATGCAAGTATGCTTCGATTGAGTTGAACGATTGGACCGAACTCGCATCATTGGATGATGAGTCGAACAGGAATTCGTTGAGTGAAAACCGAACGATAGGCTGAGAATATCTAAGGAATTTTGTATTGAGAAAATTGTTGACTCGATCAAAACTCGAATTGAGTTAGTACGAAGACTTATTCGAAATAAGTCGGTTAGACGCGAAGAGTCGTACGAACGTATTTGAGTTAGCACAAAAAGTCGATAGCACTAAAGCGAACTGCAATTTGAGAATACGAGAATGAATATATGGAATTAGAAATTGTGTTGCTCGATGAGGATAGTTAGCTAAGTACGACTAAATGGATCTTGATGCGTGCAAGATTGGATTCATATACGAGTTCGGATGACAACTGTGATTGCAACAAATTAGAGTTTAAGAGAAAAGAAGATGTTAAAGTTATGCACATCGACGATGGTATTGAGGCGTATCAAAGGCGATATGCAATAACTCAGAGATGCTCCGATCGAATGGACGAACTTTTGTTGAGCATTGTTGTTGGATGAATAAGATGCAAGTTAAGTTGACGTCAGTTCAGATGAAAAGAAAAGTAACTTGATCGTTCGATGATAACCACAACGTTGACATTCTTGTCTTGTACGAGCGTAACTCCAGCATGCACATACGTCACGTCAGATTAGGGCGATCATCTGTGTGAGCGCTGATATGGTGATTCATACAGCGGGATGATCGAACTTGCAAGGCGTGGCAAATTGTATTTGACTTGTGGTTTGATGCGAAGGTGAATTCGAGGATTGTTTCGAGGAGCATAGAGTGTGTCGGTTGATCGTGGGTAGATAGACTCGTACCCAAGGCGAACAAATATTGCTCGGTTAGCAATATTGTTAACGATAGTGCGTGAAGCAATTTGAGTAGTAATGGTGCATCAGTTGCATGGATGGGCGATAAAGTCCATAGGAATTATCGAGAATTGATTTGGCTCCGAGATAGGATATAGCATGGTTCGTAGTAACTGTCCCTCATTGATGAACTTCAATTATCAAGTGTAGCTTCGGGACAGTTGACCCTAGAAGACTTGACCGCCAAATCAAAAGTAAAATGTCAGAGACCGTAGGATGACCTTAATGAAGTCGTATGAGGAATTACGTCGAGGATAAAATGATGATGTAGTGCATGTTGAGGATAAGTCTAAGCGATTGAGTATCGTATTTCGGGAGTTAGCGAGTAGCCTTCGACTAGATTGATATGATCAGGGATTTACGAATTGAATCAAATAAGTATTCGAGTGGTTTGCTAGTCGATGATCGAATCGATGTTGAGGAATGTACTTAGCATATTGATGAGGTAAGGCGATTGAAAGAATCCTACAACGTGCGAGAGCGAAGAATAGTGGAACGACCCTAAGATTTGTGTCGTAGGCCGGTTTGAGTAACGATTAAGTTATGTGTGTTGAGCGCACAATCTAGGTTACGAAACGAACTAGTCGGGATTGATTCGAAAATTGAGTAAAGGATTCGTACTCGATCAAGAATCGGAGACGAGCGTAATGAAAGAGACCTTGTGTCGAAGAGATTGTGTCTTTGAGCATCGGGGATGCAAGTTGACCTCTTGAGTCGTAAGAATTAAGCACGATGTCCGGAGTAAATTACCTAGCGGGGGTAGCCCCAGATGTGGTTCGTGGATGGTCCTAAAACATAAAGAGTTACGAATGCAAAACCATATGATCATAGCAAGACGGGCATATTGAACTTAGTTCATGCCATTGTGTCACGACCTGCACTCACTGTGAGGGTACGAGAACGTAACAACGCCCAGCCTACGCCGCAGTATCGGCGGTAGAACGCTGTCCTAGGTCTCATGCATCTAACAGTATAAGGCTAAGCAGTTTATACTCCCCGAATGGGGGGTATAAACTGCTTAGCCTTATACTGTTAGATGCATGAGACCTAGGACAGCATTCTACCGCCGATACTGCGGCGTAGGCTGGGCGTTGTTATGTTCTCGTACCCTCACAGTGGGTGCGGGTCGTGACACATTTTTAGTGGGGTCCATGCAGGTCGAGTTTGTGTAGTGGTATTCGAACTAGAGTACCACTACAACCTGTAGTAGGATTATGATATATTTTTGAAGGTACTCAATCACAGTTAGGATCCCTTGAGAGAATTCTGGGACTTAATTGTGGAGGTTTGACCTAGAGGGAGTATGAATATTTTAATTTCGAGGATAATATTTTCTAAGGTGGGTAGACTTGTAACACCCAGTTTTCTAAAATGAGGGTAATTTTAAATTTTGTAATTTTAATCATTTATTGATTTGACATTTAAATCATGATATAATTTGGTAATTTTTAAATTATTTTAAAACTATTTAAAATTATGACTTGTGATTTTGATGTTTTGCTAGTGAAACCCTATAGACTGTTTGACCTAGAGCCTAACCATGAGATTAGGATATTTTAATGTCATTTCTGCCTAAGGATATTTTAGGCATTTGATCTTGAATTATTTTGATATTTTATTGCGTTGGTGATTGTTGATTTTGACCTTTGATAGGTGTGATTTTGTGATAGTTTTGTTCCGTGTATCGGACACGTATCAGTTTTTATTTACAAATATTTGA
>JANAVB010008999.1:1797527-1886484 GCA_029216955.1 Iris pallida
TTTAGCACAAAACAATGATGCGGGACATGAACAAGCTATATATTACCTCAGCGAATGAGATAGGGCCTGAGCATATATACACTGCCGTGGAGAAGAAGTGCCTCGCTTTGGTGTTCGCCATTCAGAAGATGCGACACTATGTACAGGACATACCATCCATGTTATATCACGAGTCAACCCCCTCAGGGTCCTCATGACCAAACCAGGTGCACTCTGCTCTCGCCTCGCTACCTGGGCGATATTGTTTCTCCCTACGACATGATCTTCGTCCCACAGAAGGCTGTTAAAGGTCAAGCTTTGGCAGATTTTTTAGCTGCCCATCCAGGTCCGGAAGCAACCAGAGTATATGAAGAGATCCCAGACGAGGTCGCCAATTAAAATTGGCTTCCCATGATACCGTCTGGCGAATGTTCTTGACGGTGTTTCAAGAACGAGCCCAAGGGCAATATCGTCGTTGGGGAGTCGGAGTGGTACTGGTTTCTCCCTCTGGGTTGGTGATCAATCGGGCATACTCCTTCACGGAACCTTGTTCAAACAACGTACCGGGTACAACGCCTTGGTTATCGGCCTCCGACTTGCAAAGAAACTAGGGGTAGAGTACGTAGAAGCATATGGCGATTCACAGTTAATCGTTAATCAGATCCGGGGTCATATGAAGTTCGCCATGAAGACATGATCCCTATCATCAAATAGCAATCGACATCATTACGTCCTTGGAAGGGTTCTTCATAGAACATTCCCAGGCTCGGAACATTGAAGTCGATTCCCTAGCAGGCCTTGCCGTACCTGGCAGTTCCAAATCATGCTCATCATTTGGTTGATATAATAGGCCATGAATGGTTTGTCCTAAGAACAACGTTCAATTTGCTGTGAGTTATTCTGCCCTGACGGTCGATGAAACACAGGACTGGAGACTTTTATTTATTGACTTCGTAGTTATGGACCTTGCCAAAAAAATCCGAAAGAAGCCACTTCTATTAGAAGACGTTCTCTCAGATTCTTCTATGATACATAGACAAAATGTCTGTATCGGCGATCCTATGATGGACTGCTGCTCCGATGTTTGTCAAATACGGAAGCCAAAGAAGCCGTGCACGAAGCTCACGATGGCGTTTGCAGGGCCCATCAACCTGGCCCAAAATTCAAGACCGCCTTCGCCGGATGGGCTATTATTGGCCTACGATGTAGCAGATGCGATAGACTATGCAAGAAAATACAAAGTTTGTCAGGTCCATCCATATTGCATACACTAACCATCCGAATTCCATATCCGACGATGGCATCCTGGCCATTTGAGGAATGGGGAATGGATATCATTGGTCCAATTATCCCGCCTTCATCCAGAGGACACCGCTTTATACTCGCAATTACGGACTACTTCTCCAAATGGACGGAAGCTGTTCCGCTTGCCGAAGTGAAGACATCAAACGTGATCAACTTCGTCAAGCACCACGTCATTTATCGCTTTGGATACCTCGAAGGATCGTCCACGATAATGGTCCGCAGTTCGAAGCCATGCCTTCTATCGGTTTGCGAACAAACATCGAATTCAGAATGTTGCTTTAACACCATACAACCCGGCGGCTAATGGTCTGGCTGAAGCTTTCAACAAAACATAATCAAGCTTCTCAAGAAGTTGGTCCTCAAACAAACGCGACGAGAATAAAAAGCTTGGCGAAGATTATGGGGAGTACCGTACTACAGTCGGACAGCCACTGGGAACAACAAATTCTCTTGGTATACGAAAGTGAGGTAGTTCTCCCATTGGAACTCAAATCTCCTCGCTCTGCGTCGCCCTCATACCAATTAACGTCGGATGATAATTACCATCATCGGCTACAAGAATTAGAGGCCTTAGATGAGAAGCGCTTGCTAGCTCAACAATAAATCAAGCTTTATCAAGCGCCTCTCTGGAGCCTTCAACAAAAAGGTCAAACTGAGAACATTCCAAGTAGGCGATCTCGTTTTGGGAGTTCGTAGGCGATGGTTATGACTCACAAAACCCCCGGCAAGTTTCAGCCCAAGTGGGAAGGCCCATTTATCATTGAGGCTGTATTCTCCAATGGTGCATACCGTCTTGCAAAGCAAAATGAGACTTATCATGATGCCCATCAAACGACAAGTTCCTGAAGAAAATATTATGTCTAAACGACACCCTCCGAATCAACCGGATTGTTAGATTATGTACCATTAAGTACCGCTGAACCTACACTCTGGTTACCCCAAATGAATTCATATCGCATCCTTCGGGCACCAAGTCATGTATATGACCATACCTCTGAATTTCCTCCCTAAAAGAGCATTTTTCTCAGAATCTGTTACCCGCGCTTTCAGTGCATAAAAAAGGGTAACAGGCCCACAAAATTCCCAAAACAACCACGTCGATGCCACCTCTGAGTTTTTTCTCTTCATCACAAACAAATACCCCTTTCGTAGAATTTCCACGTCCATATTACCTTGAGTTGTTCTATGTATCCTTCGTTGAGTCCACTCCTGCCACGTTTTATTACCTCTGAGTAGAAAGACTCCGTTGTAAAACTCCCAATTTACTACGTCCTCATACCTCTGAGTAAATATGTTGATTTTCTCTCGCTTATATATCCGTACCCAAAAACTAGGGTACGCCAAGGATAATAGGCCCACAAATGTCCACAGTTGACCACAAATGTCCGCAGCTGACCACAAATGCTGTACTAGGTCCTCACAAATGTCCGTAGCTGACCACAAATGCTGTACTAGGTCCTCTAGTACATGCCCTCTTTCCCACCATCACATGCCTCTAGAGCCCAGTTGTTCAAGCATTCTTTCGCCCAATACCAAGAACTTCTATGTCCACCTTACCACGGAGTTGTTCTAGGTATCTACATTGAGCCACCCCTACCATGTCCTCAGTACCTCTGAGTAGGAAGGTCTATCATCACACCGTCTCTGTAACGCCCCAGCCAGAACCGAGAGAGCGGGGGCATACATAGCAGCTACGTATTTAAAATGGAGTCCATCTCGTATACGGTCATGGCTGTCTAGATACATGAGGGTTTAACTAAAGCCATCAGTCTCTTATGGTGGCATGAACAAGCCTATTGTCTCAATCTCAAGCAAGTAGTAGCAGTTACAAGATGTTAGAGCATCAATATACAATAGTAAGGGTTCCAACATTACATATTTGGATGATCATGAAGCTAGTCGTATATAAAATGTGAAGACTAGTAAGAGTTTCAGTCATACATGATCAACTATAGGATTTGTTAATCATGCTACAGCCCATGGGCAGATAGTAAGTTAAGTGCAATCGAGCTAACACTTACTCGTCGGCTAGACGCCTCAAAAGAATATTTTTACAATAGGTGGGAGAGCAAAAAAAGCCACTCGTTGCCAGGGTTACGCCTGGTGGTCACCATCTGACTGGAAGGTAGGGAGATCCTCTGGAGCTACTCCGGTATCTGGCCATACAAAACTAGCTGGATTAGATCCCAAAAGAGCAAGTGCCACAAAGGAGACTTCACTTAAGAACTAAAACCACCAATTAGCAAAAAACATAATTACATAATAAAAGACTAAAAATATAGAAAATCATGATGATATACGATGAAAAAACCATGGGACTATTCAGATAACCAAGTTACAACCCTTAAACCAAACAAGGACCGGAGTTATAACCCTTCGTTGAACGGAACTTGGTTTTCCACCATTTATCGATAAAGTAAAACACAAACAATCAGGTCATGTTACAATCTTGTACAGGATCAGGGCAAGACTAGATTGGGTTAGATCCACTCCATCAATCACGGCCAAGCAATGAGTACGGCTTGATACTTTAACTAACTAGGGTTATCACAGGCCTAGTTACTAACAAGATGCAATGAGATTATTCCAACAGCCACAAGCCCTGCAGACCATCTAGGTTATCTAGGTCGAATATCCGTTCATGAAGGGTGCAAACACATAACAGTGTGCTAGAAATGTGCCCTACTCGTCGGCAGGCTACAAGTCCACTTGTGCGTCCAGATAACGGGATTGCCTGTAGCTAGGAAATCTCTTCATGACTACTGGGTTATTCTAGTTATTAGCCTTAGTCAATTTCAGTAGGTACCCTGACCGTGGTATTCAGGGGTCCCTGCCCTAGACATGATGCAAAACAGTATTGGTTCATTTGTGCAAACACAATCGTCTACGATGTCCAGGCCATTAATTCTTATCATGTCATGCTAACCGTCGCAACAACATTCAATAGTTTCTATCATGCTTGCTTGTTATGTCTTATCCAGTCATGTCATGTCATGTTATGTCAGTTACTTGTCATACCATGCCATGTACAATTATCTATCCAGTCTTGTCAATAAATTCAAGTTATCAAGTCCGTGACAAAAGGTGCCAGAAAAAATAAAGTAAACGGGTGCACATAGGGCTAAACCTTTACGCGAATGAAACTACGCTAGGCTAGGAGGCCCTGAGCATAAAAATGGTTTTACGCGAGCAAGATACGAGACGGAGTAAGATAGCTCTACGCGAGCAGGGTTATGCGTGAGCTAGACTCTACGCGAGCAGGGTTCTACGCTCGCAAATCTCTACGCTAGGCCAAGGGGCCCCAAGCGTAAAATGGCTTTACGCGAGCAAGAGCAAGAAGGACCGCTTCTACGCGAACGGAAGCCCTACGCGAGAGGGAACTCTACACGGGCAAGGCCCTACGCGAGTGAGGGAGAGTCTACGCGAGCACGAGTGCATACAAGTAGGATTCTACGCGAGTAAGCGCTCTACGCGAGCAAGCGCTCTACGCGAGCAAACGCTCTACGTGGGCAAACGCTCTACGCGGGTAGGCACTCCACCCGAGCGGAGTGGCCCCTGCGTAGAGTTCGAATGAACTCGGGTAGAAGCGATTATGCTGGCACGCAACGTGTGCGTAAAGGGGGCAAATGATACGTTGCCATGTAAAACGTATGCGTAAAAACTTAATCCTACGCTAGCACGTAAGAATGTGTGCGTAAAAACTCATCTTCTTCCCAAGGCCAAGACCAGCAGGCGTAAAAGCTCAAGAGCTCAAGAAAAGCCCCATCTCGGCCAAAACTCAATGAAATCCAACCATTCCAAAACCAGACCTGTGTAACATCAGAATGCCTTCTACATAGAACTCTTAGTTTTCAAAAACTAGCTAGTTTAGTTGATCAAAACCATGAAAATAAAAGAATGCTAAAACCTAGATCTACAAAAATCCATGCATCAAAATGAGAAAGGCCAAGTTCTAAAGTAGTTTAAAATCAGGCAAGGAAACTAAATGATCCATAAAGCATGGGTTTCTTGTGATATCAAGTTGCACTTACCTACGGTGGTGTGGGTGGAGAAGGAGATGAGAGAAGAAGAAGAGAAGGAGTAAATGAGTAATGAATGAGGAGAGAGAATGGTTGTTGGGTTAATAAATAAGGGATGGTGGTAGGTAGGGGTTTGCATATCAACCCAAATCGAGCCCAACCAAGCCGAACCCAACCGAACCCAATGCAGGCTAAGGCCAGGATAAACCACATGAACCAGGAAATGCTAACTAACCCATGCCAATGCAAAACCCAAGACTACCCAGTCAAGACAAGTCGAATCAGGATGAACTCAAAATAAACCAAGGCAAGATTAAACCAGGATCAAGCTAAGCAAGACAAGTCTAATTACGGGTCAGGATTCCGTACACGTATACCAAAATACGTAATACAAATCACAGGCGTTACACTCTCTATCGAACTTATTATTCATACATAAAACCAAGGTATGCTAAGGGTAATAGGTCAACAGAAAGTCCCCCAGTGGGGCAAGTACTATAACACCAAAGATACTGTACAAATACAACATATACCACAGATAAAGGATGAGGTAAACATACTCATTCATTTAAAGTCAAAAGGGCTACATTTCCCTGGGGACCACGTCCCTTTTTTTTAAAAAAGGGAAGAGAAAAAAAGAAGGAGGGACATGATAATAAAAGAGAGAAGAATCCGATTATGGTTCGGCGATACACAGTTCTCTGAGCCGGTCCTTTTGCTTGGTTGTCGATCGCTCAATCCTCAGTGTGGCCTAGCGCTCGGCCTCTTGAGTCAAATTTTCTGCATTCTCTAGATGCGCATGAGCCTGCCAATGGTCTTCAAATTTCTTCAGCGCACACTCAGGGCAGCAGAGGTTCGGGTGACCTGGTCAGTCTCCCTGCAAATTAACTCCTTATCTCTGCGGGAGGCCTGGAGCTCATATTCTTAAGAAGTCAACTTTATCTGAAGTTGGAGGATCTGTTCGTCGGTATCGGCTATCATATGAGATGCGGCCTCTTCGAGCCAGACAGTCCTCTCCTCTACGACTTAGTTGATCATACCTCAGAGACAGATCTTGAAGGTCCTTCACTAGAGCAGGCTTGGACGCATTCAGTACCATCCTTACCTTTTCCATGGCTGTTGTGAGGAAGGCGCACTCCTGACCTATGGCCAAAGACATATCAAGTTGCCGTAGCCCTTGAAGCTGAGCCACGAGCTTATTAGCTTCCACCAATTTAGGCTCCAAGAGGTCGACCATCCCTGTCCCGCCAGGGAGTGTTCTGAGAAATTCAATTTGACCTCGGGCACATTGACGATCTAGTACAAAAAATGTCCCTCTTTCCAGGGCAGCTTCGACCCCTCATTTCAAATGGTAGAAAAAACTATCAATCACGTCATTCGACGGCTCATCCAGAACTTCCGAAGAGGGCGGTGTTAAAGGAAGAGTAGCCGAGAAAGATGAGGATGGTTGCGAAGAAGATGTACCAGAACTTGATGCCCCTATCACTAGGGATACAAGTTTCGAGCGATAAGACGCCTGAACAACAATCATCTCCTCCTCCGCAGCCCGAAGGATTCGAAGACTTGGCAGTGCAGAAATATCGACCTCAGATGATAAAGCACATTAACCGAGGAGGGTGCAGGGGCCATTTCGCCCACCTCGGCAGTCCCACTACTTGTCCTTCTGAACTCGACCCAACAAGAGGTCCCTCGATCTGAGCTGGAGGAGGAAGAGGCGATCCACCCTGGTAACTTCTTCCGGGATGATGTCCGTTGTCGACAGTGAAGGAGCAGGACCTGTATGTCCGGAACAACCATCGATCAACTTAACCCGAAGGATATAAAAATAGAGCAAATGAACCTCCTCACTAGTCAAGACATGACATAGCTTACCAGGGGAGGGCGGCTGAGGCTGAGGCTCACTCATGGCCACCATATCCTCTTCAACGGTGACACATGAGCCACTTGCAGTTGCTTCCTCTACCCCAGCCGCCCGAAAGCGGATGCAACTGGGTTGGTATCAACCGGCTGAGGTTCAGCAACCTCGGGACTAGTTCAGTAAAGCCCACATTGTCCCTAGGTAAGATGTCGACAGTAGGAGAAATCTCCGCCGTCGTCTGGACGACCGTGGTGGAAGGAAGCTCGGCAGTCATAGCACCAATTAAAGTGGCTATAACAGGGTCAACCTCAGAGGCGGTAGCGGCCCCGGGGAGTTCACTTCTTTGACCTACAAACAAAAAAAACGATAGATATTTCAGAAAAGAACTAAAAAAGGGTGGGTAACTCGATTCACCTCTGAAACAGCTTCGACGTCATCACTTCTCTCCCTAGTGCTCGGCCCGTGAGGCTTGACCGCAGCCCATTTTTGCAAGCGAGTTCTGTCGACGACAGAGGACTCATGCCTGCTTCATTTACGCGAAGGACTAGGCACAGCAGCGGGCAGATCTGCCACCGAATATCTGCAGGAGAAAGCATATTATCAGGATCATCCTCCTCGTCCACGTTAATAGACTCCGAGTTAGACACTTCAACTGTCTTCCCCTTCTTGGTCCTCGTCTGGGACTCTTTTGGCTTCTCTCTAAACCAGTACCGGTAATGAAGCTGGTACTTGGGTAAAATCATTAGGGGCTTATTTACCATGACATGGTACAGGGCCGCCATGTACAAAATATGCTTCGACTCTCTAGCATCGGGTACAGAGAAGCTGGCACGGGTATGAACCGTGCTAATAATGTCAAGCCCGGATGCCATCCAGAACGCTACCCTTGAAACCCAGACATGAGCTGGGGTTGTCCAAGAACATTTGACTATACCCAAATTTTCGAGAGAATCGACTGGATAAGTAAGGCTCCAAAAAGACGGAGTTACGATTACGATACACCAGATGTGCAGGGCGGATGTTCTGCAACCAGCAGAGCATCTTCTCGAACAAGAAATGGGGAGGCGCAGCACCATCAAGATGTACGCCTCTTACTTCTTCGTCGATAAAAGGAGGAACAACACGAAGAAAGAGTATCTGTCCACTCGCGCCAGCGCCATCCGACAGGCTGGTATGGTAGTATGCTCCCAGGGCATACGGCGGTACTGGTAGATAAAGACATCATCAACGGTCACGTCGCCCTCTAGGCCAGGCCTTATCAAAGACAGGTAATGCATTAATAGCCACCCCATCAAATAATGATAGGGAAGCTCGATTCGTTCAAAATCCTTCGCCGTATCGCGAGCAATGACTTTGGATGAGAAAGCACAGAGGCCACGATTAATGCTGCATACCATGGCGGGGAGTAGAGCTAGCTGTCTCCAAAAATAGCTTCACAGCGGAAGGATCAGGTTATGGCTGATTCTCAATAGCACCAGCCTCCCTGAAAGTACATAATTCTGCAGCCACAGCATCAGAAAGCCCGCCAGGAAGGCCTTATCAGACATCCTTTGGGTATTTTGATAAAAATAATTAAAGGTGTCAGATTGGCTTCCAAATCTATCACCTATAGTTTTAACCCTCTTGGCATTCAACACCTGATTGTATACCTCCTTCCGGGTTCGAGGACTCCGGGGAAACCCGGTCTGAAGCACCTAGTTCAAACAGGTAGCTGAGCCAGGTCTTGGTGTGAGGAAGGTTCCCTTCTGAGCTATCATTCTTTTTCTTCGACATTTGTTGGCACGTGCTATGGTGACATAGCAATTCCCGGTAAACAGCCACAAAACCCGAAAACTGCCGCCAGTTCCTCGAATTCTTCATTTGTAGGGGTATACGCCTCAAAAACTTCATCTCCCCAGGGCAGCTTGGAGAGTTCATGCATCTCATGGAGAGCGAGTCCCATTTCCCTCCAGGTGTAAAAAAGGTCCCCGTACGACGGTTGTACATTTCGACAAGAGCCATGAACAGCTTCTTATTTATGGACAGACCATAACAAGTGCCCCGTATGGCATGATAAAGACCAATCTCGTATAGGAGTTCCCGATATGTCCGCAAGATCTACGATGTCAAATTGATCCATGAAGGGGTAGGGTTCATCCAGTTCAGCAGTGACAGCCGACCAGTAGGGTAGGACCCCTTTTGAGCAATCTGGTTCATAAAAGTATCAGCTTGGGATAACCTAAATTTGGGACCCTGCACGTCTATGAAACTGCCCGGGGCCAACCCGATCACAGAACGGCTGACCAGTATCTTGCCCGCGACTACCGACCTTGATGTTTTGTTATAATAAATATCACCCACGAAGATCCCCTGCTGGCTCGGAGTTAGGAAGTCCACCATTTTTTTGTCAATTGGCAGCATATTAAACCAGGACAGCGGAAAATGACATTCCATCTGAGGAATATGAATCGCCATCCCGTTGGAAAAAAACTCCAACTTTCAAAAAAATCTAGAACGCTGGAGTTCGAGACAGTTAAGGCATCCCCAAAGAAGAACGCGGGTTTCAGATGCGTGCCCCCTAATTTCCCCGAGTTCATCATGCCCAAGAGGTAGAAGAAGGATTGGTTTCTGATGTCCCTCAGCCTGTCCTCAGATTAATTTTTAGTAAATTGGGCTGACACATGGTCGACCACCTGGTCGAACCTCACACCCAAGGCAAATTGAGCCTGACCTACCAAGAGTTCCCCCGAGGGATTGATCGGCAGCTTCACTAAAAAGGAAAGAAGAAAGAAGTCAGAAGATAGTCTAAAAAAACCAATTAATGCTTTTCGAGCTTATGCGGCTCTGTTAGGTGGGCGTTCATGCGACCCAGTCCATAAAGTGCTTATACGGTCATGAGACACCTCTCATGCGGCTCGGTCATAAAGCATCTCTCATGCGGCTCGGTCATGAAGCATCTCTCATGCGGCTCGGTCATGAGACATCTCTCATGCGGCTTAGTCATAAAACATCTCTCATGCGGCTCGGTCATGAGATATCTCTCATGCGGCTCGGTCATGAGACATCTCTCATGCGGCTCTGTCATGAAGCATCTCTCATGCAGCTCAGTCATAATACATCTCTCATGCGGCTCAGTCATGAGACATCTCTCATGCGGCTCAGGCATAAAACATACCCCATACGGCTCAGTCATGAGGCAGTCATGCGGTCCATACGGCACAGCTCATGCAGATTCATCACACAGAACTTGAGCTGTTCAGTGAAGATGAAAAGAGCATCACCTATGCCGAAGCATAACAGAGAAAGGCCCACACATAAAACATGCGACATAGCCATTGTATTTAGGGTTTGGATTATTGTGGTTTCTTTCCATCGCTCTTACCACTAATAGGAGGATGAACGTCGGGGTGGATCGAGCTTGCCGTATTCGATGAGGAAGCAAGCCCTTTTCCTTTCGCTGCAGCGCCAGAAGAAGCTTTGGGAGCCATGGTTGATCGAGAGAAGAGGAGAAACGACGACTAGGGCGATGGAAAGCTTGAAGAAAGAAAGAACCTCTCTCCTCAAACTTCTCGTATTTATAGGCTGGCAAAGACGCGTAGATCGATAGATGCTGCTTTAGATTTTATGATGGCCGAAGGATAAAGGCGACTCTTGGGATTCTATCCAAAAGACGGCTCCAAATCATTAAAGGAAATCAAAAAATTAATACCGACTCTTGGGATTTTATCCAAAAAATGGCTCCAAATCATCAAAGCAAATTAAAAATAATTAATGCCGAAGTGATGGGATGCTCACGTGGCACGAAACTAGTATGCAGTCAGAGAAGCCTATGCGGCATGAAGAACTTATGCGGTCTCGATGCTTCCTAGGACATACCCATGCTTCTTATTCAAAGTATTTCAATTTTACAAATTGAAAACTTTGAAGGGGGTCTTGTAGAAGCATGGAAAAGAAGAGGATTTTCTATGCGGCTTGAAATAAACATGGAGCCTCATGCGGCTCAAAATCCAGAATGCTTTATACGGCCCAAGAGCAACAGGGAGCCTTATGCGGTTCAAAATCAGCCCAAGCAATAAATATTTCCCTATGTAGTTGGCCATAATTACTCTGACCCAAAGGTGACAGCTCTGACAGAGATGACAGCTCTGACACGAAGATAAGGCATGACGTGCTCCTAAAAAGACGAGAAAATTATAATAACATCCAGCACAGTTTATGAACCGAAGGAGACTCTTCATGCGACTCAGCTATGAGACATTCTTCATGCGGCTCGGTTATGAGATGTCTTTCATGCGGCTCGATTATGAGACATCCTTCATGCGGCTCTGTCATGAGACGTCCTTCATGCGGCTCGGTCATGAGATATTCTTCATGCGGCTTGGTTATGAGACATCCTTCATGCGGCTCGGTCATGAGACATTCTTCATGCGGCTCGGTTATGAGACGTCTCTCATGCGGCTCAGCTAGGATACATCCTTCATGCGGCTCGCCACAGAATAGTAGTTGAGATAAGTGGCGAAGACTGACCAAGTCTTAACAGTTCAGATTTACTGTAACAAACAGATCATGATCAATCTCAACCAACCCCTAGCTGTCCACTATTAACCGAGTCTCGAGGCACATTTACAACCATGTGGCCTGAAATTTGCCACGTGGCTGTACATCCCATTCCTTATGAATTCCTATAAATAACAAGGTGCTATTCCCTTGCAAAAAAAGAGGCATAGACGCATAGAAAAGCACAAAAAGCTCAGAAGCAGACTCTTCCCTTCGTGTCTCCAGAAAGCATTTCTTCACCTGAGCCGAGGTTGCGTTCGATCGTCCAAGGAGTAAGGCAGAGTTGATAACACTCTTCCGAGCCTCTACCGTCACCCCCCAGAATCAAAACTAAACAATTGTACTTAGATTACTTTTCCTAGGTTTTGTTCCTAGGCTCTCTTTTGTACAAGAGAGAGTGTAATTGTGAGTCAAGTTCAGTCCTCCTATAAAATTGTTCTGTTCTACGACGATCAATGGCAAACAGGTGCATGCAACTTCAGCAGCTGGACTTCATCACCGTTGATGAGCGAAGCTTCCCACTCCCCGACGATGGCGGCAAGATCTCCTTCTCCAGCGACTTGGTGCAATCTTTCCCGGTGATTCTTTCTCTCGTGGCGGCGTTGTGGCGATCCTGTCCTGACAGCGGCTAGACAATTTTCTGTGGCACGGGTACTGCTACTTCGGCAACTTCTTTCTTTGACAACTTCGTCTTCTTCGGTGGATCGACGAACTCCTTCATTGATCGATCAATTCCTGGTGAGTTCTCCATCGAGCTTTCTCATTCTCTTTAGGAGCTAGACTCGATCAACTTAATCCTTCTAGTCCTTCTTTCTTCTAAGTCTAGAATGGGGTTTTGTGGAATTCTTGGTCGATTTGTGTTCCGGTTTTCTTGCTGGTTTGGACTTGAGCAGGGAATCATTTCGATAAAATCACAGTGTACTCTAAAATAAGGATCGATCAAGAACGGTAGATCAGTTCGAGTCTACAGCTGATAGATTGAATATGAATCCTTGGTAAGTATTTGGACTCAGATTCTTTTGTTGATTCTTGAATTTCTTGTTATGGTTCTTGAAATTCCTTGAGACTCTATGTTCCTGTGTGTGTACCTTGATCTGTTCGACATAATGTCTCAGCAGGATCTTGAGCCTGCCTGGACACAAAAGTGTCGTGTCCGATCTCTTTGGAGGCGTGTCGCCATCTCAGATCGAATTTTTATAACCCAGGTAACGAGTTACATTTTCCTATCGAGTATTATTGTGTAGCATTGATGGGTGGCGTGTGGCCAGGACCGATCCCGTTGAGGTATAGACTGTGTCGGTTGTATCCGCGTGCATGTCCAGTATGCATAGCGAGATACTGTTGTACCGATTTGGTGTTGCGTGCCGTGGTGTCCGGTGCCTGATTCTGTGGTTGTGTCCAGTGGTGGTTTATCCCAGGTGTGTGTACGTGTCTGATGCTTGATGTCGCTCGTGTCCCTTACAGTAAACCAGCAAGAACAGCGTGTCACCATTTACAGGATTGAGATTTGGTTTTGAAGATTCTTATTTTGATTATGTATATTCGTATTTATTTTGTATAATTCTGGTGATTTGTGAAGGGTTGTGTTCTGTTTTGTTCTTACTAATTTTGAGTGAATATAATAGTAGATTTTGAATAGATGTTTGAATTGGGTTAGTATATTCTGGTGTTGGTTTTGGTTCATGACAGGATCTTTGAGTCTGGAACTAATATTGGTATTTTGGGGAGGTCAGTAGGTTCAAATGGGAGCAAATCTTAGCTTTGTGAGTTAGCCGAGACTGGGGTTGAACGTTGGAGATTTTGGCCAGTGAGCTACAGGTTTTGATTTTTTTGAACATATGATAGAGTTTTGGCTGGACTTGTGTAGCTAGATTCTAGAATATGGTTGTGTTAGCTAAGTTCTTGAGAAGAGGGTTTGTATGGTTTGACTGAGCTGACTTGTATATACATTTTGTTGAGTTCTAATTGTGCATTATTTTGCTAAGTCTGTTTGGACTTTGGGGGTTGGGTTCTGGACCATTGAGTTGGGTATGATAGTAAAACTGGATAAGGGGAACCTTGATTAAGTTGAGTTACATTTCTGAACTAGGCTTGTGTGCAACCAGTTACAGGGAGTTTAACTATTGTTATATTGTTATTAATATTATTTTCTTTTGACATTATTATGAGTTTTTAACTTTTAATCTTAGAGAGTACATTTCTAGCCAATATTTTCTAAGGTTCATTAATAAAATATTTTATTAACTTTTGTGTAAAAATTCTAGTACAATATTTTACTATAATCTAATATTTAGTTAGTTTATTAACTAGTTCTATAGGATTAATTATTGATATCTATAGATAGATAAATAGCAAGTATATAATTAAATCAGGATATTGATTAAAGAGTTTAATAGGAAACATATTGTTTAGACTCTAACCAACTTACACCTAAACAGGAGGACAAATCTACTCCCTTTTTTCGATCACCCTGAGCAAGGCAAGTACTTTCTATGGTCTTGTGCATTTACATTCATGTCTTGTACTTTTCATCTTGGACACGATATTACACGATATGGTCTTGTACTCTTGATTCATGTTCCATGTACTTTACTTGTGTCTGGGAAGGAGAAATACTACAGATGTGTGATCAAACCCGAGTTACAATTCATGTGAATAGCTTAGACCTCGTACCGTGCACACGGGCGCAAAGCCATACCATTATTCATGTTCCATGTTCTACCCAAGCCAATCACACATTCTGGATGTATTTCGATATATTGCACATGTCAGGTTCCGTGTACATTTCATGTTCAGGTTTTCATGTTCCCTGTACTTCCTGTATTTACTTTTCAGCATTCATGTTCTTATTTCCTGTATTCTCATGTATCCTGTACTTATTTCCATATCATGATGTTTTTGTTCATTACCTAGGACTGTACTTTGCTTCACTCCAGACTGGATATGTTGCAGGTGTACTTACAGGATATTGTTCTACCTTATGGGCCAGAGCCCGGGATCTTAGATGAGCAGGATGGAGCCATGACTTAGCTTAAGGTTTCAGGTTTAGATTGTTTTAGCTCTTCCCCTAGATATTGTATGTTATGAGTTTATAGTATTTTTTTTTCTTGTTGTCTCTAGTACTTTTATGATATTATGATCGGTAGATTATGGTGATCATTCTGGGATCATTTATAGATGTTGTTATTGTGCACATTCATGTTTATTTGGTTAGATTTTCCTAGCTTGGTACAGGGTAAAGCGGCGCATCAAAAAGGGCTGGCCTGTCAAAAGTCCAGTTCCTTCGCGAACGAAGTTCAGAATCAACCTTATTTTTGGAAAGGGCACAGTCCACTTTGATCTTTTTAATGAAAGTCTCTTCCGAGAAAAAGCACTTTTGCTCTGCTCTCTGGGCTTAAGGACAGGGACTATAAAGCTATGCGTCGCACCCGAATCGAATAGTACTCGAGCAGGATATTGTAGAGTAATATACCTGTTACAACCGTATCGGACGCAAATGCCTCGTCCCAATTTAAGGCATAAACTCGGCCTTGAGCTTCGTGGCGTTGATTCTGCGGGTTCACAGGCACCGTATTTGCGTCTTGTAGTGTAGGCGCTTTATATGTATTCGGAATGTTCCTTGGTGGGTTGTATTGATTTGGCTTCCCCGCAGAATTGACTGAAGTGGCCTTGCTCGCCACACTTGAAGCATGTTCTCAATCTACAATCGGGTGCTCGGTGCCCACGCTTGCCACATCTGTTGCAATTTACTGCGGCAAAGTGACCACGATTTTCAGACGTGTTTGGACGCTTTTGTACTCCTGATCCTCTAGCATCATTAGGACGCTGGTTGAAGTTGTTGCGAACGACAGACACGGCCCTTTGTGACATACGGCCAAAGATTCGCTCACTATCAAGTTCGGCTTCGAAGGATTCATGATAAGTTTGGCATCGTTGGTTCATGACGTCCCTACGCAATTCGTCGTTGAGGCCTTGCTAAAAACGCTCGCACCATTCTTCTTTGTTGGACAGAAAGGCGCCGACAAATTTTGCAAGTTTTGAGAAGCTTGCATCATAATCTTCAACAGTCATATTCCCATGCCTCAATATCATGAACTCATCCCCCTTCTGTCGATGGATGGCGCGAGGAACGTACTGCTCAAGGAAGGCTGTATTGAACATTTCCCAAGAAAACTTTTTGTTGGAATCGGTTTTACAGATCTCTTGTTTCTTTGCCGTCCACCAGTCGTGTGCTCTTAGTTGTAACTGCAGCGCCGCACAGGCCACCTTCTGGGACCCTTCGATGTCGAGGAGATGAGAGTGGTGTTTCGTCTTCCTGGCGAGACAGAGTTCTCATATTCTTGTGGTACAGTCTCGAAGACGGCGATGATGGTATCGACAATCTCGACAGGGCGTATGCTGCGTTCCGGCTGTACGGGATACTTGGCATTAGTTTGAGACACGTGGAAGGATAATACAAACACAATGCAGACGGATGTTGTGGTAGATTTTCTCGATGTTTTTCCTGACGAGATGCCCGAGATGCCGTCGGATCGAGAAATAGAATTCAGCATCGACACTTTTTCGGATACACGGCCGATATCCAAGGTGCCTTACCGAATGGCTCCAGCAGAACTGAAGGAGCTGAAGGTGCAATTACAAGAGTTGCTAGACCACGGATTTATTCGCCCTAGCGTCTCTCCGTGGGGAACTCCCGTACTGTTCGTGAAGAAGAAGGATGGGTCGTTGCGGCTATGCATCGACTATCGGAAACTCAACAAGGCGACCGTACGAAACAAGTATCCTTTGTCGCGAATCGACGACTTGTTTGACCAACTGCAAGGCGCGACAATATTTTCAAAAATCAATCTTCGTTCAGGCTATCATCAATTGAAGATTAAGTCCGACGACGTATCGAAGTCTGCCTTCCGCACTCGATATGGTCATTACGAATTCCTCGTCATGCCGTTCGGTTTGACGAATGCCCCAGCCGCTTTTATGGATCTGATGAACAGAGTCTTCCGACCTCAAATAGATAAATTTATTGTAGTATTTATTGACGATATCCTTGTCTACTAAAAGAATCGAGAAGAGCATGCGGAACATTTGAAGACGGTACTGCAGATTCTGCGTGAAAACAAATTATACGCCAAGCAGAGTAAGTACAAGTTCTGGATGAGTAGCGTGACATTCCTCGGGCACATAATCTCTGTCGAAGGTGTCGCGGTGGACCCAAAGAAGACTGACACGGTGGTGGATTGGAAACGACTTGCCTCGGCTAGCGACATTCGGAGTTTCTTGGGCTTAGCGGGCTTCTATCGTAGATTCGTACGAAGCTTCTCAAAACTAGCGTCGCCTCTGACTCGCCTCACCCAGAAGGGAGTAGTATTTGAATGGAGTGATGACTGTGAATCCAACTTTCAAGAGTTGAAGCAACGGCTCATCTCAGCTCCAATCCTTGCACTTTCAGACGGTCCAGAAGGCTTTCAGATATTCAGCGACGCATCGAAAACTGGCCTCGGGTGCGTACTCATGCAGAGAGATAAAGTCATCTCCAATGCTTCACGGCAGTTGAAGCAGCACGAGAAAAACTACCCGACGTACGACCTAGAATTGGCGACGATCGTGTTTGCGTTGAAGCTATGGCGGCACTACGTCTATGGTGTGGCGTGCATAATCTACACAGATCATAAAAGCCTGAAATACTTGTTTACGCAACAAGAACTCAACCTACGACAGCGATGATGGCTCGAACTCATAAAAGATTACAAGCTAACGATCGAGTATACGCCGGGCAAGGGAAACGTGGTGGCCGACGCACTCACCAGAATGTTTATGGAAACACTGGCCATAACACAAGGAGATACGGCGAGACCTTGAATTGATGGGTATCGAACTCGGAATTGAGTATCGACACCTGTACCTAGCTCAGCTGACGTTAGGGTCGAGCCTGCTTAGCAAGATAAAGACCACACAGGAGGATGACTCATTCCTGAAGAAAATGTGCGGGTTGATTTCAACGGGAAGGACGACTGACTTTGCGGAAGACGGAGACGGGACGATGTGACTAAAGTGAAGGCTCTGCATTCCTGAAACTGCCGAACTCAGAAAAAAAATTCTGACGGAGGCGCATTATGCGAAGTACTCGTTACATCCTGGAAGCACCAAGATGTACAAGGACTTGCACACAAACTTTTGGTGGCACGACATGAAAAAAGATGTGGCTATGTTCGTATCGCAATGCATGGCGTGTCAGCAAGTGAAGGCGAAACACCAAAGGCCAGGCGGAGAGCTGCAGAACATCGCCATTCCCGTATTGAAGTGGGACAATATTTCGATGGATTTCATCATGGGATTTCCGAAGACGCCGCGGGGGAATGATGCGATTTGGGTCATTGTTGATAGATTGACCAAGTCGGCTCACTTCATCGCAATTAAAGTAGGATGGAGCGTCGATCATTTAGCACAGATATACATCGACGTGATTGTTCGACTGCACGGGGTACCGACCTCAATAATTTCGGACAGAGACGGGCGATTCCTATCGCATTTCTGGACGAGCCTCCAAGCGGCGATGTGGACTAAACTGAACTTTAGTTCTACGTACCATCCCCAAACAGACGGTCAGATGGAGAGGGTAAATCAGATCTTAGAAGATATATTGCGTCTGTGTGCGATCGACCTAAAGACTAGTTGGGATACGCATTTGTCGCTTGCGGAGTTTGCGTATAACAACAGTTATCAGTCGAGCATTCAGATGGCTCCATATAAAGCGCTCTACGGGAGGAAGTGTCGTTCGCCAATATGCTGGAACGAAGTCGGAGAGCGACAAGTGCTTGGACCGGAACTAGTGGAGTAGGCCGTCGAAAAGGTCCGCTTGATTCGAGACAGACTCCGTATCGCACAAAGTCGACAAAAGAGCTACGCAGATCTTCGCCGACGATCGCTAGAGTTTTTGGTCGGGGACCACGTGTTTCTGAAAGTAATGCCTATGCGCGGGGTGATGCGGTTCGACGTTAAAGACAAGTTGAGCCCGTGATTTGTAGGCCCCTTCGAGATCATCGAGCGAGTTGCAACGGTTGCTTATCGGATCGCACTCCCTCTTGCCTTGGCCGATGTGTACGATGTTTTCCACATTTCACAACTTCAAAAATACGTGCACGATCCAAGTCATATGGTTAGCTTCGATCAGTTGGAGCTACGTACTGACTTGTCTTACTCGGAGGAACCTATTCAAATTTTGGACCGCAAGAAGAAGGTGCTACGTAAACGATCGATGTCCTTGGTCCGCGTGCTTTGGCGGAACCATTCAGTCGAAGAGTCGACGTGGGAGATGGAGGCGGAGATGAAAGAGAAGTACCATGTGCTGTTTGTCTAAATTAAGGTCAGACCCTTGTTTTTAAGTTTCGGGATGAAACTTTTTCTTAGTGGTATATTATGTAGCGCCCCGCTTTCGATAGGCGACAGAAATTCATAATATGCTTGCGCCGAGTCAGATCGGCCGGGAACTTAGATGGACATATGACTCGATCGCTAAGCTTGGTAAACGATAACGCCTTGCGACATCGATTCAAATCGATTTGGATGGAAGTTACGAGAATCGATCCAACTAATGGAACGACTTCTGTTGGAATAAGTCCTAGATGCAGCGGGTTGCGTCTCGGCAAGTGAGCTCTCTATAAGAGTCCCTTCGACGGGACCGGACCGCTTTATGGTTTTCTTAGAGCTTTGCCGCTGGGCTTGATGAAGTGCTTTCGTGTCGTTTTCATGGATACAATTACAATTTCAATGCAAGGGAAAAAGAAAGAATTCTAACAAAGCGTTGGTGCCATTGCAAGAGCTCGCATAACTAAGGATTGACGTTGCATAGCGCTTCGATGATCGGCATGAAGCAAAGTAATCGGTTGGTGATTCGACCCTTCTTTTCTACTCTGTCCCGCAAACTTATTCCTTGCCTCGAATTCATTCAAATCGAACGATGCCAAGTTAATTGCATGCCAATCCACTAAGGTCAAGAACTCAGAAAAAAAATGTATCGATTTTGAGTAATCTACTCTGAAAAATACAAGTTTCTCACAACGAAAAAGTTTAAGGTTCTAGTAAAAAGATAGACTATTTCACGTGCTGCAAAATAATGTGAAACGTTGATCATGGGTTATGATGTCTCGGACAATTTGGTGCCCACGGGACGCTAAATCGGTGTAAGGTTTTGGGGAAAATGAATCGTTGCATGAGTTGCAGGAAATGTTAATGTCGTTGGATACTATCCACGCTATACAAAACTGTTTGCATATATGAAACTGTTCGCACATAGGCATGGTCATGGACATCTTGTGCACAAGTTCGTTTTCCTCGAAACGGTATCCGGGGCATCGGAACCGATTCGTCCTAGGGGGAATAATTTATCGTGCTACGGCGCGAGGCATGCGGGACCTTCAGTAAGGCTTGCAACCTAGGCTGAAAGGGTAGCGTCGCATGCTAACTTCGATTAAGTCCCTAGTGGTGCGTAGCACCAATGACCGCATATAAGATAGTTGTATGATCACCTATTGTCTTATGCAGGTGTAAATATTATCTCTGTTTTCATGCAGGGACGAGCACGGTCGTGGTAAGAAATATGATAAACTGTGATGTTATATTGTATGCTTTATTACTCAAAGACGGCTATCGAATATGAACTGAATTCATTTAGGTCTAATAGAAAGACAACTCTAAAGAATGCCTCCCTAACAATCAGAGTCGGTTTAGACGAGTTGGTTCGTCTCGTCCACTTAGCAAGTGTGCTAATCCCCTTCCCCAATTTCCCCAGGTACGGTGGGCGCTCCAACCTAAACTGAAGCTGAAGTGCAGAGAGGCGTTTTGAATCTCTTCCTATGCTGAAGTATTTTGAAGCCAATTCAAGTCGATGGCTTATGTATGAAGGGGCGAATGTATGGGACGACAAGCGTAGTTCAGGTAACTTGTCGAGTGTATTTCTTTATGTTTTCAATCAATGTAGCCGCAATGACATCCAATATAATTACGACTTGCACTTCGTTACAAGCTATGAATGAAAAGTATTTCTATCTTCCTATATTGCGTCTTATAATCTGATGTGATTTGTGAAGTTTCAACTTGGCGTATTAATATACAATTTAACGTTACGTTTTTACCTTGTACGAGTGCAACTCCAGACTCGTACGACATCACGCCTTAGCGAGGACGATCGAATCGGCAAAATAACGTCGGAGACGAACGTTGCCGACTCGAGGCATGACAACAAGGTTTTCAACCGCCTTGGACCAAGATGCAATGATGAGCCAAGACTTGTCAGACCCTAGAAAAAGGGCACGCTTTGGTTGGCTTTCTCTTATAGTCTATTTTCTTTGACTTGACTCAGCTTGACCTACTTGACTCAGCGGTTAGAGTATCGCTTTCATACGACGAGTGTCATTGGTTCAAATCCAATAGTAGGTAAAACAAACCGACCGAAACCCCTGCTTTTGCCAGCATGAAAGCAAGCACAGACTGGCATCAAGGAGTCAACTGAATGACCAAAGCATCGGTTGCTTCCACGTGTTTTGTTGCCTTCTTCGACCGACAGACAAGGTCTTCTTCTCTTCATGTATGTGGGCTTCCTGCCCCGTCCCGAATGGACGAAGCATAACTGCACACTCACACGATCTTTGTCGAGAGATAGGAGCATTCGGTGGAACCGGTGAACTACACTTGCTTCTTGATAGATGTATGGGACAGGGGGCTCATGGTACCTGCTTCCCACCCTTCCTCCTCTTTGATAACCGTGTGAACGGAGAGTGGGCAGAGTAAAAAGGAACAGAAGGGAAGGAGGTCCTCATACGGAGTCACACACTTGAGCAGTGCAGGAGACTGGAGAATGGGTCGAGTAAACTCCCTTGGGGCCGAAAAAATCACAGGCGACCGGAGGGAGCTTTGATTTTCTCATTTCACAGTCTTTCTTTTTTCTTAGTGATTGGAAAGGTAAGCCCTTGGTATGTCATCAAAAATGGAAGACGAGCGGAGTGAGCTGAATAATCGAAGTGAGGCGACCGAAGGGAGCCTAGCCGGGGCAAGACCACATCAATTCTCTTTCACTCATTTTTAAAAGATTTTTTGTTAGGCGAGCAATGCTTTTGGACCGGGTAGACTAGTCAAAGTCGCAGAGAACTCATACCGTGCGTTAAGACTATTGTATAGAAGGTAGGCGTAGCCTTTAAGGCGAATAACTCTTTCTGTGTTGTTACGGTAGCATGTTTTTCGGTAAGTTCAGTAAGTGAAGTGATGGAGTGGATTCAGGTGCCGTACCATATCCTGACCTAGCCGCATGAGTTGAAACCACATAAGCTTCTGGCAAAGAGCATTTCCTTTCCATCAATTCTTTCGTACTCTCTTCTCTTTACCACGCGATAGGTCAGCGAAGCGTGGGCGAGCGCAGAGAAGGAAAGGCCAAACACTTCGGCGCCGTTAAGAACAACCGTGCCACTCAAAGGATTTCAGTCCGGAGAAGCGGAAAGGGGATCGTCAACTGCCTGCCCATTAGTAGTGCATGGGGCTTTTCGAGGGGGCCGAGGCAAAAAAGATGGATATTGCTTCCAGACTTGAGAGAATGCATCTTTCTATCCAAAATGTAGAAAACGAGAAGCTCCAATGGGAGCAAACCCTGCATGCCTTCTGGGAGCATATGCCCTCCATCGATCCCGTTATCATACGGGATCATATGCTTTTTTTCCAGAATGAAATACGCTCTCTCAAAAACAGGAAGAGGGCGCTCCTCAAAGAACAGCAAGAGCTCATTGTTTGGGCTGTCACCCGCGGTCACCGGGATGGGTTATGCTTTTCGGGCGAAATCCGAAGTAGTCGCAGCAGATACAACAAAAAAGGTCCTGACTTCACTTTTCAATAACAAAGGCAAAAACAAGGGGGGAAGCTCTTGCGGAAGCCCTACCCGCCCTTCTATATTTTGAGGGATCCCTCATATTGATGATTCCAGGCTTCCCGGACTCGTAACAGACGGCTACGAACAAGAAGAGGATAAGTAGTCTCTGCCTGGCGAAAATAAACGAGGATAGTGGCTACTACTTTTTTCTAAAAGAAACAAAAATGGTTGGGCTAGACTAGACCAAATGACATGACCTGGTGGAGTGGCATAAGATCTGCCTCTTGGTTTATGTCGAGATGTTGATTCCTCCACACAACAATTTTCTTCTCGTATCGACGAATTAGAAGAGATTTCTTGTTAATAATATTATTTGAATGTTGAAGTGTAGATAGGTTGTCACTCCCGTTTTTCGTTATACATATTTTCAGTATACGTGTATGGATTTCCGACCTGTATTTTGATTTGTCTAGCATGGCTTGGCTTGGTTTGGTCTTGGTTTAGCTTGGCTTGGTTTATTTTTGTTTGGTTTTATATTTGGTTTAAGATGGAAAGGGTTGATATAAATATCAACTTTCCTCTCTCTCTTTCTCTCTCTCTCTCTATCTCTCCTCATTTACTTCTTCATTTACTCCTCTTCCTCCATTAAACCTTTCCTCCCACCTTAGGCAAGTGCAACTTGCTTCATGGAGGAACCCCATTTTTTATTGTTCTATTGTCTTCCCTACAAGTTTCTAAGACTCTTTAGTACTTAGCATTTTTTAATTTTGGTGGATAATTTCTTATAGATCTAAGTTTACTCAAATATTGGTTTTCTTGGGTTTTGATCTACCAAACTTCATTATTTTCAAGTTTTGATTGTTCCATGTTGTAGAGAATTTGATTTTACTCAAAATGGACCTTTGAAAACCTGGATTTCGATTTTTTTGAGTGATTTATGAACTTGGAAAGTTCATGGGTTCCATGAACTCATGTTCTCGGATTGGAGAAGATAAGCAGTACTGGACACATAGCCATCAATATGCGTCCAAGCCACACTTCTTCCTGTTTAGGGCGCATAGCTCTTATTATGCGCCCAAGGCCTTTCCTGCTTTGGCGCATAGGCTGTGGCATGAGTCTAAGGTCCAAAGCTCCCCTGCTTGGGTGTATAATCCTTTTTATATGCCCACTGGGTCTTGGAAGATAGTCTCCTAGCTTCTTTCCAAGTGCACCCTGTCTCCCTGCTTTGGGCGCATGCATGTGGGCGCATGCTCTTGGGCACATAGTCTTGGGCGCATACAGCCCTGAGCGCATGCCTACCCTAGTACATGCTCTCCATGATACGCCTAGCCGTATGCGCATGCCCTTAGGCGCATAGCCCTAGGCACATAGTTTTGGGCGCATGCTCTCTGCTTGGGCGCATGCCATTCCCTGTGTATGTCACCCTAGGCGCATGCTCTCCTTGGACCATGTTGACCTTAGGTGCATGCTATCCATGACACCCCATTGACCCTTTGACGCCATTTCTGGCCAAGAAAATTCTTGTTGCATTTATCCATGCTTGCCCCCATGGTCCATAGCGTAAGTTGTGACCCTTGAGCATGATGGGCATACTCCCATGATAGCCTGGTAAAATGTATTTATCTGTGCCACGTGTGTGCTTTGAGCTTAAGCACGATCTCAGCATGGCTTGTACACTCTCTGATAACTCTTTCAGTGGCCTGCCGTGGAGCACTCTTGACCAAGTGAATTCTTGGTATACAAGGACCCTTAACATGAACACGACATGACAACATGGCTTTACATGATAACTCTTGATAGTGACCCGTCGTAGTGCACTCTTGACAAGTAACTTAACATGATAACTCTTGATAGTGACCCGTCGTGGTGCACTCTTGACAAGTAACATGACATGATAATCTTGATAGTGGCCCACCGAGGCACACACTTAACAAGTAATCTTGATAAGTAATCTAACATGACAATCTTGATATGCTGTTGCGACGGCTATCTTGACTTGCTAAGTAACTCTTGTCTTGACACCGTGGGTGATTGTGCTTGTATTAGCTACATGTCTAATCTTACATCATGTCTAGGACATGGATTCCTGGTTACCACGGTAAGGGATTCGTACTGAATCTGACTAGGTTAACAACTAGATTGATCAAGTAGTTCATATTGAGATTTTCCAGTTACAGGCAATCCCGTTATCTGGGCGCCTCAAGTGGACTTGTAGCCTGCCGACGAGTAGGGCACATTTCCAGCACACTATCATGTGTTGCACCCCCAAGTCACCTAATATAACTCTCTCAACCTGCGGAAGGATAACCTGGATTAAGTCTGCAGGGTTTGTGACTGCTGGAACATCTCATTGCATCTTGTAGTAATTAGGCTTGTGATAACCCTAGTTAGTTAAAGTATCAAGCCGTACTCATTGCTTGGCCGTGATTGATGAATGGAGTCCTGTCTAGTCTAGCTTGTCTAGACAGTGCCAATTGTGATTACTTTAGCACGTTACCGTTTATGCTTTACTTTATCGATAATTGGTTAGAGACTAAGTTCTGTTCAGGTGAAGGATTACAACCCCGGTCCTTGTTTGGTTTACGGGATGTAACTTAGTTACTGGAACAGTTTCTTAGTTATCTTATCGTTTATCACCCTACCATCATAACTCCAGTTTTCTTGTTATTATTTATGCCTTGTGTTCTAACATGCTGGTTTTAGTTCTTAAGTAAGCCTCCCTTGTGGCACTTGCTCTATCTGGGGTCTGACCCAGCTAGTTTTGTATGGCCAAATTTTGGAGTAGCCCCCGAGGATCTTTCAGCCTTCCAGCCAGATGGTGAACACTAGACACAACCCTGGCAACAAGTGGATTTTATTTTGCTCTTCCACTCTATTGTAAATTATTCTTTTGAGGCGTTTAGCCGCCGAGCAAGTGTTAGCTCGTATTGAAAACTTATATTTTCTGTTTGCCTATGGGCTGTAACATGATTGACAAATCCTAGGGTTGATCATGTATGACTTAAACTATTGCTAGTCTTCATATTTTGTATGACTAGCTTCATGATCATCTGAATATGTAATGTATGGGATGCCTTACTTTGTATGTCTGATGATCTACCATCTTGTAATATGTATTTACTTGCTTGAGATTGAGACATTAGGCTTGTTCTTGACCATAAGAGACTGTTGGTTTGTAGTTAAACCCTCATATATATAGACAGTCGTGACCGTATATCGAGGTGGGTTACACTTCAATGTACGTAGCTGGTTGTGTCTGTCCCCCGCTCTCCAATATTCTGGTTCTGGGACGTGACATAGGTAGTAACTCAACTAGTGATTAAACTAGTGAACTTCACCCTTCCACCATTGGATATCACATGGCTAGGCTCTATGGTCCAGACATGCAAAAAAATTCCAACAACATTCTAATATATCAATCTAGTAGCATGACTTGTAACTCTTCACCCTTAACTATTTAGATTGTGTAGCTATATTTATGGATGAATATAGTACATGGCTAGGCTCTATGGTCCATGCATGCAAAAAATTTCCAACAACTTTCTAATATATCAATCTAGTAACATGACTTGTAACTCTTCACCCTTAACCATTAAGATTGTGTAGCTATATTTATGGATGAATATAAATCTAAATAAAAACTTAGACATTTAATAAATAAAAGAGATAAATAATATTTATCAAAAGTATCCTAAAAATAACTAAAATACAAAAATAAATCCAAACCCGTCCATCACTTGGCCTACATGATATTAAGAATCCGTGGATAAATCCAAAATCATGACAATCTCTTGGAAAAAAAAACATTGTTTCTTATGCTATTTCTGTTATTTTGACATCACTATATTCCTTTTTGAAACTTAGGACAATTTCAAAACTCAATCCCATTTTTGTTCTCAACAAACTTTAGTATGTATTTGTTATAGAAGAAAATAAATAACATCATATTGTTTTCTTTCTAAAGAGTACCTTTTATCGTCTAGAAGTGTTTTCACCCAACCCAAGAATGGACCCAAGAGCTTTGGTCAAGGAGATCTACTATAGATATGACAGTGTGAAAGATGAGATATAGTAATAACTTATTTAAAAGTCTAGAAGTTAAAGCAATTTGATGGTTGAAAGTTTAGTATTTATTTATTAGATACATGGTTTAAATTTTTAAGCCAAATTTATTTTTTGTCAAAATTTCCAAATATCTAACTTACGTGTCTTTGTCGATCACAAAGTTGGTACTAATCCACATGTTACTGACACAATATATAATCCAAATTTGGACAATCTTGATTTTGTTCTTACCGACACCATGTTATGCACGATATTATTTTGTTATTATGTGATGACTACATTCTTTCATCCAATTCAGAACCCTTTAAAATTTGGAAAGTTAAATCCCTTTTATTTATTACAACCCACACACACCTACACGTCCTAATGCTTGGGGGGGGGGGGGGGGGGGGGGGCTCAAACCTTGTCGGCCTCGTCTGGTCTGTGCTGCTTTTCACATGAGCTACAAGTGCTGGACAATTCCTTTTCAATAGTCTTTAATATGTACTTGTCATTAACGTGCGTTGCATGTATCAAATTTTTTTCCAGATATTATTAAAAAAATAGATAGAAATTTAAATCATAGTATACTAAAATAATTAAAATATAATTTGAATATATTTTAATTAAAATTATATTATAGATATGTTGTAGAACTTTGAATATATGTTTAGATAATACTATGTAGTTAGTTTAAATATGATTTGAATATTAAATATATTTTAATATGGACTTGTTATATATATTTTTGTAGGATTTTGGATATATATTCAAATAATTATATGAACTTTAAGTTTTTATAGATAAAAATATTCATATGTTGGTAATTAGAATAATTTTAAATTATATATATATTAATTATGTAAGGATATATATACGACTTAGACGACTGATTAAAGATATACAGGCCACAATTTCCATAAGAGTCTCTGATAATTTCTTTTTCGAAAATTACACACACCTCATTATTCTTTTGAATGAAATAAATACACTACCCCCATATGTTTCATGGGTATTAAAGAGACTACCCCTATTCTGAAACTAAATACATGGACTACCCCTCTTTTTTTATTAAAGAAATTAAACATAGGGATGGTTTGTGTTATAATTTTTTGTACAAAATATAAAATATATGGATGGTCCATATAATTTCAAAGTAAGTATAGCTGGTGAAATAAGTATAAAACATAGGGTAGTTAACGTAAAATTTCCCTTTTGAATACAACATCTAAGGTAAATAATAATGGGAATAAAAAAAAGCAATTTCTAAGGGCACCCACAAAGTTACTTGGGGCTAGCCCTTACTTGGGGGCAACCCAAGAAGGTGGAACTTTTACTGGGGATAGCCCAAAAATTACTTGGGGCTAGCCCACCCCCCAAACACTCTCTCTCATTTCATTTCCTCTATTCCTTTCTCTCTCTTCCAAATTCTCTAAAACCCTATTCTCTTCTCCACAACTCCATTCCAAATTCTTAACCCTAAATTTCTTCTACATTCCTTCAAATCTAAGAGATGGCACGCAAGTCCAAACCCTCATCACAATCTAGGTATATTTTTCCCTAATTTCTTCTACATTTTTCTACATTCTTTTTAAATTCAAAGAATCTTTGTTAATTCTCTAAAAAGTTTTGATAAATTAGGTTTAGAACACTTTATGGTTCATGAATGGATTTTTTGAACACAATAAATCCAACATTTTTTTTCAAACCCTAACCCTAGAACACGACAAGTATTGTGTCGTTGTGGTCGTTCAGCTGCTACAATCGCGGCTGACAGCAATAGGACTGCAGAAAGTCTGGCAGTCCTAATGTTAAGGAGGACTGCCAGGCAGCCAACAATCCTCTTATAAAATAGGACTGCAGGAAGTCTGGCAGTCCTCCTTAACATTTGGACTGCCAGTTGTTCTGCAGTCCTGAAACAATATTGTACTTCTTAGCTTCCTGCAGTCCAATATAATTATAGGACTTTATGTTTTCCTGTTGTCTATTTTCTTTTATATTATTTAATAACTGTACGTTGTCCTCCAGTCCTGCGGCTGCTCCCAAAAGAATACGGCCCACCGTGTCGGCGTGCAAGGAATGCACTGCGAGCCATCCTCTCGAGAGACTGATAAGAATTTCCGAACCGTTTCCAGAAAGCGAAGTCACTGGAGCGACTGGCCGATCTCAGACGAAGCGACCCGCTCCCCCTGCTCGGTCGAATCAACGAGCTCCTCCTAGTCCTCCATTTTCTTCTGATGACGACGACGTGCCTATTGGCCAACTCCTATCACGTGACGGTTCTGGTCCTTCTCAGGAGCCTGGTCCTTCTCAGGAGCCTATCCGTCCGCCCGGTTGCTCAATGTTGGTTTCGTTTGACAACCACATTGCTTATGAAATATGGAAGAATCCGGTTACGTTTGTAAGCTTCTATTTAGTCTACTATATATATATATATATATATATATATATATATATATATATATATATGTATTTCATAATTCTAATTTTATCTTGTTGTCCGACATACAGAGGAACTTTCGTATGCTTAGGGCCGTGAGCCATGGAAATAAATCTGTGGCCTAGCAGTTTGACAGCTTATCGGAGGCCGTCCAGAGCAAGATCATTCCGAGCGACTTACAGAATTTGGCTTGATACGCCTATAGGACAATGTATAGTGCCCTCATATTCGCCTTTGTGGAGAGATGGCATCCGAAGACCAACACATTTTATCTTCCAACAGGGGAGTTGACGATTACACTTGACGACGTCCATCAGATATTGGACCTGCCAGTTACCGGGCACGTCATGACCAAGGAAATGTACAACAATAAGAAATCCGTTAAATGGTACGAGAAGATCGTAAATTTTATCTCAAAGCACCTTGTGGTTGAGGCTACCAGTTTTACAACCCTACCAGGCTTCAAGAAGTCCTACGAAATTCCTCTGCCATTTGGTGGAACTTCATAGAGACGGAGGACGATAATGATGAGACCATTGACATGGTGGCCCGTGCGTACATCCTCTTCATCCTAGGATCGGTCGGCATTCCGGACAAGTCCGGAACCTCGATACGTGCTAGGTACATTCTAAATTTATCTAATATGGAGGACGTAGAAGACATATCCTGGGGAAGCGGTATACTAACTAATCTTTACCGCGAGCTTGGTATAGCATCCTGTATCGGTACTAAGACAATGGCTGGATGCCAGACTCTGCTCCATATAAGGAAATTTCTAACAATGTAATCTCATATACAAAATTTGTTGTTTAATTTTTGACTATTCATTTATAAATCGTATAGACATGGATATACGAGCACTTTTTGATGCTCAAGCGGGGTGAGTTGAACCCAGATTATGGCGACCACCTTCCTAGAGTGTGTCAATGGAGGCTAACTCATCTAGAAACTAAAAATTATCAAACACTGGCTTCCATTCGTAATATACTAGATAATTTGGTGCCAAAAGAGGTACCAAATTTTGACTTATTTTTTCAAGTTAATTTATTTGGTTGTTAATTTGTTGACTTTTTTTATGTTAACTTTTTTCCTACAGATATTTTGGCATCCATACCGGGATTTACAGGAGGGTAATCGCCCTGTGGAACCAGTAGCTTTGTTTCATGGCATGATCACATGCTATGAAATCACGGAGCCGTACATGTCTGATCGAGTACTTCGTGTAATGCCCCGCTCCGCGCGGTACATTACGATGAGTCGTTAACTCAAAGAGTCGCGTTGACCCGATGAAGTATCGATGCGAATCAATGCAAGTGTTAAGTTGGCCCGAGAGAAAGCATTAAAGATTCTAAGAAATCGAATCGTTGTAATGCACAAGTCCAATTGGATCAAATATTGATTTTGGTAGGTTTCGGGTGCAGGCTACGCTTTTACGCTGAATGATAAGAGGTCGACATTTTGCCTTATTCACAAAAGTGTCCGCGAAACTAAAAGATTGCCTTGCAATGAACTAAGGTAAAGTCAATGGACTTAGGCCCTTCAGAA
This sequence comes from Iris pallida, assembly GCA_029216955.1. Lineage (NCBI taxonomy): Eukaryota > Viridiplantae > Streptophyta > Magnoliopsida > Asparagales > Iridaceae > Iris > Iris pallida. Next base: position 1,828,106 of record JANAVB010008999.1, read on the forward strand.
GAATCCAGACTTAGACTTTCAAAGGCGTGCTCGGAGTCTCGTTCGGCCGATGTGATCATCGCTAAAGTGGGTGGCTCCGATGAACCTGTCTTTGCTTAGCCTGAACACATAATAATACAGACTCTATTTCTTGACCGCTAGGCGATAATCCCATGCATGCTAATAAAAGGACTCAACGCACCTAGCTAAGGGAATAATCCCATCTTGTATGCTTGCGTAGGATATGGAAATGGACTTGAAAGTTTAATTGAACAGTCGCACCGTACTCCACGCTCGTGCCAAGGCACAACTTGTATATCGAGTATATTTACTTAACAAGAGCTTCAGAGCAATAATGCGAGCAGAACAGTCAAGCTATGCTCTTGAAGAGTTTGAGGAAAATTTGGTTAAATGCATGTTGTATGTATTTGTGTAACATTTATAATTAGTGAGAAATGTAGTATCTATTCGAACCCATTACTTGTTGCCTGACTTATTGTGAAATCTAGTATTCATAAAATTTAAAAGTTGAGTTTTCAACTTATATATACATTTATTAGAAATGTAAACTTACCTTTTATTGAAGTAAAATATTATTGTTAAACTTGTATATTATTGAACTTAGACAACTTATAGTGTAATTGGAGTGTGCTTTAATCACTTGTTGAATACAAGTATATAGCAAATATATTACAAAATTTATTTTTGAAAGAAAAGGATTTTTGTAACGGTTATAACCATTACAAAAGTGCAAAATAAGTAACAGAAGAGGGCATTTTTTAATGGTTATTACCGTTACGAAAATAATTTTTGTCACAGTTATTACCGTGATAAAAACCGTGACAACATTTATTTTTGTAACGGTTATAACCGGACAAAAACCGTTATGAAAATTAGTCACGTCTAATTCGTCACGGTTATAACCGTAACGAAAATTATTTGTCACGGTAATAACCGTTAGCAATAGTCTATTTTGGTGTAGTGAAAACTGAACAACTGAATGAACATCTGAAAGAACTTGAGTACTTCACCTGAGGCAGGAATACGCCCTTGACACTCGTGAATGCTTATTAAATTTTTGCTAAGTCTTTACGTATAAAATATGGGCTAACTTGGTTTACTTTGGGTAGGAAAGATCGTACGATAAGTATGGTAAGTTGCGCATGATATTCCTATGCGACACTTGATATCGGTAACACGAGATATGTTTTAAATCATATGCCATGAAACTGATCCTAAGGCAAGATTAGAAAGACAATAACTGATATATGGTGCACGAAAGTAAATTTAACATGTTTGGTAATGATAGCGAGTGGGCGAGCTAGCCTCCCCACCAGTGCATAACAATATACGGATAACCATATAGTCTGCTTGCAGGGTATGGAAGAACCTCGGCGGGTGCGGAGTCTTCCCTCGAACGTGCTAAGGCATGAAGCTAACTCTAGAGCCTTGGAGCGTTGCAAAGGAACTAAAGCACCATATACAGGACATAATGTATCGGAACATCGCCATGTATCATTCCATCTTGTAAGCCGCTTGGCATGCCTTTTATGTTTCGAGAGAGAGAGAGAGAGCTTGAGCAAATTGTAATCTCGACCTAGCGCCGCTTTGTTACACTTCTCAAATATCAATAAAGATCTTGCATTTGTTACAACTTGTATTCATTTACATTCTGCTGCAAATGGGGACACTCTATGTGACTATGTGGCCTAGCTTAAATCGGCCGTTTATGGACTTGGCCTTGTACGAGCACAATCTAGGCTCGTGTGGCATCACGCCTTAGCGAGTACGATCGCTCATCCGGGAGTGGAGCGTGACAGATTGGTATCAGAGCACGGCTTTACGTCCTTGGACTTCATATCGATTATCTCAGTTTTGAAAGCTCGATCGTAGATAAAAGAAGTGTACGCTCTCTCTCGATGTGCCTTAGAATGGTCCATACAATAACATTTTCAAAAGCTCGTATAAGTGTTTAGTTGAACGAAATTGATATGCAAAAGCCTTTGTGCCGAATTATGTCGAACTTGAATTGGAAGGAGCCCGTGCTAAAGTTAGCAAGTGATGTGCGTGGCTGAATGGCCTTACGTCAACAATATCAAATAAGGGTATAAGACCTAAGTATAGTTCGAATGGGATGGCTATGCACACAGCCTTTTGGCTAAGTTATGCCGAGTATCGCGCATCTAGACCTTCTGGTGCGAGCGAGTTGCGAGCGAAATTGAATATCACCCGAACGAGAGTAAGTTACACTTATAGTATATATCGATAGAGATGTTGGACCAATTCTTAGCATGTTGCTAGAGGAACAACTCGATTCTGAGTGGTATATGCCATACCACTTATGCAATCAGGCATCAGAACGTTTGTGTGTCGAGAACGATAGGCTCAATTTCTGAGTGGTATATACAATACCACTTAGCGCTAGCTATGTCAAGCAGTTAGTGACTTGCGATAGATTGAATAGAAATGATTTTGTCGGTTGTGATAATTTTGTCCTCAATGGATGGAATAGTGCCGAGACTCGAGTGGGAGTAACTCGATAGAAGTCGATGCAAGTATGCTTCGATTGAGTTGAACGATTGGACCGAACTCGCATCATTGGATGATGAGTCGAACAGGAATTCGTTGAGTGAAAACCGAACGATAGGCTGAGAATATCTAAGGAATTTTGTATTGAGAAAATTGTTGACTCGATCAAAACTCGAATTGAGTTAGTACGAAGACTTATTCGAAATAAGTCGGTTAGACGCGAAGAGTCGTACGAACGTATTTGAGTTAGCACAAAAAGTCGATAGCACTAAAGCGAACTGCAATTTGAGAATACGAGAATGAATATATGGAATTAGAAATTGTGTTGCTCGATGAGGATAGTTAGCTAAGTACGACTAAATGGATCTTGATGCGTGCAAGATTGGATTCATATACGAGTTCGGATGACAACTGTGATTGCAACAAATTAGAGTTTAAGAGAAAAGAAGATGTTAAAGTTATGCACATCGACGATGGTATTGAGGCGTATCAAAGGCGATATGCAATAACTCAGAGATGCTCCGATCGAATGGACGAACTTTTGTTGAGCATTGTTGTTGGATGAATAAGATGCAAGTTAAGTTGACGTCAGTTCAGATGAAAAGAAAAGTAACTTGATCGTTCGATGATAACCACAACGTTGACATTCTTGTCTTGTACGAGCGTAACTCCAGCATGCACATACGTCACGTCAGATTAGGGCGATCAATCTGCGTGAGCGCTGATATGGTGATTCATACAGCGGGGATGATCGAACTTGCAAGGCGTGGCAAATTGTATTTGACTTGTGGTTTGATGCGAAGGTGAATTCGAGGATTGTTTCGAGGAGCATAGAGTGTGTCGGTTGATCGTGGGTAGATAGACTCGTACCCAAGGCGAACAAATATTGCTCGGTTAGCAATATTGTTAACGATAGTGCGTGAAGCAATTTGAGTAGTAATGGTGCATCAGTTGCATGGATGGGCGATAAAGTCCCATAGGAATTATCGAGAATTGATTTGGCTCCGAGATAGGATATAGCATGGTTCGTAGTAACTGTCCCTCATTGATGAACTTCAATTATCAAGTGTAGCTTCGGGACAGTTGACCCTAGAAGACTTGACCGCCAAATCAAAAGTAAAATGTCAGAGACCGTAGGATGACCTTAATGAAGTCGTATGAGGAATTACGTCGAGGATAAAATGATGATGTAGTGCATGTTGAGGATAAGTCTAAGCGATTGAGTATCGTATTTCGGGAGTTAGCGAGTAGCCTTCGACTAGATTGATATGATCAGGGATTTACGAATTGAATCAAATAAGTATTCGAGTGGTTTGCTAGTCGATGATCGAATCGATGTTGAGGAATGTACTTAGCATATTGATGAGGTAAGGCGATTGAAAGAATCCTACAACGTGCGAGAGCGAAGAATAGTGGAACGACCCTAAGATTTGTGTCGTAGGCCGGTTTGAGTAACGATTAAGTTATGTGTGTTGAGCGCACAATCTAGGTTACGAAACGAACTAGTCGGGATTGATTCGAAAATTGAGTAAAGGATTCGTACTCGATCAAGAATCGGAGACGAGCGTAATGAAAGAGACCTTGTGTCGAAGAGATTGTTGTCTTTGAGCATCGGGGATGCAAGTTGACCTCTTGAGTCGTAAGAATTAAGCACGATGTCCGAGTAAATTACCTAGCGGGGGTAGCCCCAGATGTGGTTCGTGGATGGTCCTAAAAACATAAAGAGTTACGAATGCAAAACCATATGATCATAGCAAGACGGGCATATTGAACTTAGTTCATGCCATTGTGTCACGACCTGCACTCACTGTGAGGGTACGAGAACGTAACAACGCCCAGCCTACGCCGCAGTATCGGCGGTAGAACGCTGTCCTAGGTCTCATGCATCTAACAGTATAAGGCTAAGCAGTTTATACTCCCCGAATGGGGGGTATAAACTGCTTAGCCTTATACTGTTAGATGCATGAGACCTAGGACAGCATTCTACCGCCGATACTGCGGCGTAGGCTGGGCGTTGTTATGTTCTCGTACCCTCACAGTGGGTGCGGGTCGTGACACATTTTTAGTGGTGGTCCATGCAGGTCGAGTTTGTGTAGTGGTATTCGAACTAGAGTACCACTACAACCTGTAGTAGGATTATGATATATTTTTGAAGGTACTCAATCACAGTTAGGATCCCTTGAGAGAATTCTGGGACTTAATTGTGGAGGTTTGACCTAGAGGGAGTATGAATATTTTAATTTCGAGGATAATATTTTTCTAAGGTGGGTAGACTTGTAACACCCAGTTTTCTAAAATGAGGGTAATTTTAAAATTTTGTAATTTTAATCATTTATTGATTTGACATTTAAATCATGATATAATTTTTGGTAATTTTTAAATTATTTTAAAACTATTTAAAATTATGACTTGTGATTTTGATGTTTTGCTAGTGAAACCCTATAGACTGTTTGACCTAGAGCCTAACCATGAGATTAGGATATTTTAATGTCATTTCTGGCCTAAGGATATTTTGCATTTGACCTCTTTGAATTATTTTGATATTTATTGCGTTGGTGATTGTTGATTTTGACCTTTGATAGGTGTGATTTTGTGATAGTTTTGTGTCCGTATCGGACACGTATCAGTTTTTATTTACAAATATTTGATGTGCCTCAAAGAGATTTTTTTATTGTTGATGTTTTTTAAAAAGTATTTGAATGAGATTGTTTTCTGCATGTGTTTCCTGTGATTGCTTTATTTTAATTTCGAGGACGAAATTTTTTTAAGGTGGATAGATTTGTCTACCCCAGTTTTGAAAAACAGGGGTATTTTTGTCATTTTACATTTTTGAATATTTTTAAAATTTATTTTATTATTTATGATATTATTTTGGGGTCACTACAAAAAAAGTGACCTTTGGGGACAACAAAAAACCGTCTTAAAAACTGCAATTATCGTCCCAACAAATATTTGGGACGGCCTTTGGGACGGGAATGGCTGGTCCCATTAGGGTGGCGTGGCAAAAACTTTAGGGACGGATATTGCCGTCCTAATTACTGTTAAAGGACGGTTAGGCAAAACGTCTCAAAAGTTTTCAAATTTATGCTTTTGTGTGACGGTTTATTAATTTGTCCCAAAAAACAAGTTTTTGTAACAGATATATTTCGTCCTAATAAATAAGGGACAGAATTTTAAAAAGTACTGTAATCGTGCGAAAAAACTTAACAATTATTTAAATTATTATGGGAATTACTAATTTTCTGTTTATATATAAAATATATAATTGAATTTTATATACAACAAAAATTCATACAGAACTATTTTATTTAATCGAAAATGCATATGGTAGCCACAACATTAACAAAACAATTTCTATAAAACATATTTAAAGGTAATATCCCATTGTTCACAAAATGAAATCCAAGTCTTACATCACTTAGAGTGTTCCCATCAAGTTTTACATCAGCAAGCATTCACTTAATTTACAAAATAAAATCTACGACTTTTTACACAAGTCCAAAACATATATATTTGATTTTCCACATCCATTGACAAACCGATCCACACATCCATGGCTGCCAGCAGCATTGGCTACCTGGAAACAAAATAAAATCTACGACTTTTTACACAAGTCCAAAACATATATATTTATTTTCCACATCCACAAACCGATCCACACATCCATGGCTGCCAGCAACATTGGCTACCTGGAAACAAATGAATAATCCAGAAATATGGTTAGTTATAAGTTAATTGGGACATCAGATTCATGGAAAAGTAATTTGCGACAAAGACTTACTTGAGTATATCAGGAAGGCGGAAAGCACCCACGAACATACTTGCAACTTGTGCTTTGAGCTTAGTGCTAAGCTCACTCTTCATCCTCTCGAGCTCTTCCTTATGTCGAGCCTCTTGCTCAAGACGCTCAGCTTTAAGATCATTTTTCATTGTCTCAACATAGATGATTCAAATAAATTTATTTGAAGGTATGGAGAGAGACACTTTCCTGCAAAAATAGTTAAACCAATTTATCTCCATGAGTTTCGTTGCTAAATTCGTTTGATAAAAATACTAAGTGCCAAAGTCCCCCCTACAGATCCAAGAAAAAGCCCAACAATAAGAAAGGTTCAGGAAATGCACATCGACATCATGATGGTTCTCATACTGCTAGCATCTTTCTTACATATCCTGCTTTGTATGAACACTAAAAACTTACCCCATATATACTTTGTACTTGTTTCCTTTACGTATATGCTGCAATCGAACATTTTCTTTCTGATAGGATCATCAATGTCGGTGGTGGCACCATTCTCCCCAGTCACTTGTTAGTTTGTGCAGCTGTTTACTGGCAACCAAGCAGCAAAGGATGCCCATTTACAAGAAGCTCGCATTTTAGAAGTTGGATAAACCAACAAATGCTTTCCCAAAATCAATAAACTTTCTTGAGCTTGTTTACCACTAAGATCAGTTTAACCCAATGATCTGGAGCAGCTGCTCTCTATATCAGCAGCTACTACGCTGAAACTTCAAAAACTTTGCAAGTATTCGTCTCCCACATTTATGCTAAAGATTAATAATAGACAGGAAATTGGTTGCTGTACATAATTTTAACAGATTGAATTGTCTGGTTGCGACTAGTCAATCTAATGTTAATGAACAATAAAAGCTTGATTATTAAATTGGACTCAAGTATTACCAAATAAAAGATCAAATTTGGATAACCAATATCCCACCACCTATTCTGGTCATAACAAAGTCCAAATTTTTCATTGTCTCAACATAGATGATTCAAATAAATTTATCAACAAGCAAGTAACCAACAGCTTTAAGATCATTTTTGCAGGTTGTATGGAACATAGATGATTCAAATAAATTTTTTTTTGCTAGTTTACCAACAAGCAAATAACCAAAACAAACACAACAGAGAAAATCACAAAACTTATTTCAAAAACTGCATTACAGGGAATAGATAGAAGAATCAAGTTATTTCACCCTACGAGAGGTCGCGCGAAGAGGTGTAGAATGGGAACTGGCCCGAGTCGATGACCAAAATTGGGTTGGCTAACCAAAATTTCGACAAAATTTTAGGTTTTCCCGAGGAGGAGGTATGCAGGGATCAAAATTCCAGCCCGGATCTAGCTGCTTTTGGTGATTTTAGCATATTTTGAATTGGATTTTGTGGTAAGTTTCATCAAGAATCAAGTGCTTGAATTTGTTGGGCTAATTTAAGATTTTGTAAAGCCTAAATTAAGAATATTTACGATCTTATTCTAATTAATCTCCTTCTTGAGAAGTTGTAAGGGATCAGTTCTTTGGGGCAAAGAAATCGATACATATCGTCTTCAATCTTATTATCACATATAAAATTTGGGACTTGTCCAGATGGTTGAAGCCACCACATATATGTTTGTTGATATGTGCTTAGCTCTTGAAAAGCTGGATCGTGTTCGTGTCATTGTGGGTTTCCGTGGTCGACGTTCCAAGTATCCTCCCTATACACGGTTTTTTAAATTCCAACACAAGCATAGTTACCTATGATACACAAATATGGACGTTGATAGGAACACAGGTACGGATACGATACGGATACAGACACAATTATTTTTGTTTCACTGCAATATAGGTGCCAAGTCATGTATTTCGATATGCATTAGTACTAAATACTATTCTAAGAAATTCAGCATTTGAAAATGCATGTATGCTTTCCACTTAGGTTTGAGTCCATTTGGTACCACTAATAATTAGAAATCGACAAGAATCCAGGTTTACCTGCACGGTATTACTCGTATGTCACTCTTGTTCAGCATAGCATCTTGGATCCTGATTTACATTGAGCGAAAGATGGAAAACAATTCAGCATATATCCTGATTTACCTGTAAATTTAAGGTAGCAAGTCTTCAGCACAAGAATCAGTTATGAAAGGATACAGAAGAAAAGATTAACAAAGAGCAGAGATAAATCTGTCAGATTCTTGGTTGATGAGTGGAATCTAGAGAAATATAATAAATTAAAAACTTCTTACTATGACTGAGAGTACATTCTGACTGGAAAACTGGCCTTACACTATTGGAATGACGAGTCTCCAATATAAACTATTATCCTACAACAGTAAGTTTGGCGCCAGATACAAATTTCACAAGCAGCGAGTAATTCAATTCCAAAGGTTGGAATCAGTCAATAACTTTCATAAATAAATTGATCTGATGAGTTAATTTTAGAGCTTATGTACTTTATAAACATAGAAATAGTGCAGATTCTCACTGGATTTCTCTAATGTTTTGTGAAATAAGGACAATGCATGCCACGATAGACTCAAGCATTGGAACTTGATGAATTTATTTGTGTCTCATCAATAAGATCAGATCGATCAAAGTTAGAGCATCCAGAGACTCTGATAGAAGTTTGAGATAGCTACATAAATTGTAGATTGAAACCTACGATATATAGCTCTACATACAGCAACTCTCAGTACCTTATATATGCTATGCATGTCAGAAATATGAGTATAGTTTACTAGATGTAATACAACATGATACGGGCATGGTAACCAAGAGATGGCGCTTAATTTGTTGTGTCCTAGTTTATTTTTGAGTTTTTGAGCCGTGTCCAATATGTATCGAGCAGAAAACATGGACATGGCACCAATTGTGGTGTGTCCAATGTCCATGACTCCATGCCTTCCTATGTTCAAACAGTGCACAATAGGCGAAAGAATATGCATATACTTACACTTAGTCTTTGTTACTTTTTTAAAACAGGGAAGGACTTGACAACAGAATTGATCATAAAATTGATCTGTTCAGAAGATTTATTAGCCAAACTTAAAAATGACCTTGATTCACAGGTGTCCGGTGGAAATTAATAAATATCAACGGCACTATTTGTGCAAGCAATTAACAACAAGAGAGAATTATTGTTAACAGCACTAGTTGCCCAATGCTGCAAAAGGACTAAAATTTTGTGTTAGCGATATGGTATACTTCAGCCATAGTTAGACTTACAACAAAGGATCTACGATATGTACCTATGGATTCTTACAAGTATAAGCCTGGATAAATTTGTTTGAGATTTTTGGGCTCAATATTACAATGAGTAATTAGTACAAGCACAAAAGGAGATATAAATCTGTTTTAGTAAGCATATGCACGCGAAAGTTCGACATTGAGGCCATATTTTGGATACTTGAAGAAAAGTTCACTCAAGTAATCTTAAGAATTTGAATGTTGCACATGGAAAATAGTTGAACCTTTTTTAGTTGCTCTTGTTTGGAATCAGATGGCCACAAATACTTCACTCCAGCTAAGATGTTAAGAAATGAGCAGTACTCAAAGCTTAAAATGGATAAAGTAGAAGTTATTAATTCCAGTCCAAGTTATTCTAATTTGAGCCCTCTACTTCCTTAATTTGTAGGAAAATTTTATTTCAAACTCATATTCCAAACATACACGAGTATAGTTTTGTGACAGAGAGGTATTTGGTGCATCTGAACAGGGAAGTCTTGCCTCTTTGCATCAGAGTTATTATATTATTTGATAGGACCATAGAAGGGTTAATTTCTAGGCATGTATGTTACAATGTAGATGCACCGTCCGTTTAAAATTGATTGGATAACAGGTCGAGGATCAACTATATAGGTAGCCAAAATGGACACGGACTGTCGCAATGAAGAACATCACAGTTTGGATGGTAGTTATTAATTCATGCGACGACCTCATACTTTGGCAAAAAGGATTTGGTGGTGGTTATGGTCGTGTCGGAATAATGGTCTATATGCTTCCTAATTCCTATTAACTCCTGGAAATAAGTTACTCGGAACTATTTCCCAATTTTTCTTCTTTAGCCTAATTCTTCTAGACATCATTTGTATCATGTTAGACAATATTTTACTGGACTTAGGGACTACTGCACTTTTATTTCATTTTGTTTATATTTAATGCAAGAACATATTACACCTACAACGACTGAGAGTTGTTCCTTTAAAACTCACCCATTTGCAGGCCATCCAGAGTTGATCGGACGCCACCGTCCATTTCCAGTCACACATCAAGCAGCGGATAGGTGACTATACCACATGCAACAGGCATTGAATAGCATCTCGAGCATCGACCCAGAATCAAAAATCAAAATGATGAACTTCTTCAGGCACGTACCTCTGTTAGCTTGGCATTTCTTTGTTATCCGTCACCAGATTTTCTTCAGAAAAATCAGCTTATTCAAGTATCTCATAGTTTGCTGTACCTCGCAGGCATACTGCATTTTTTCTTGTAGCTGGCAATGAGATGACAAACCAAGGGCAAGGAGCACCCTGCAAGCATGCTGCAAACAAATCAGCTGCTTCATAGTATTTATATTAACTGTCATTCTTGGTTCGACTTATTGGAACATAAATATGTCATTGTGATATTTATAGTTCACTGACTTCCAGATAACATGCGCACATAAATTGGAAAAGAGTAATCATATGATTACTCTGGATTATATTTCTGCTTGGTGACAACACTTGGTGTCTGCTTGTTGCATTGCTGCTACTCCAAATATTGTTACCAGACCTTTCCATGGTGATAACTAAAGCCAGTGTGATATTGTTGTAAAGCATGAGCAACAACTATGTTATGTAGCCATTGTGGCGCAGACAACCTATTCCATCCATCTTTCGCGCTTTAAAACTGTTGTGCTCATCATATCGCTCCTCTGTGTTTATTTTCTGCCGTCTGCTTAACAATGTGATCTGTACACATCCTCGTGTTCAGGAACGTTCACATTCATCCGTGTTGGTTTCAACTATTATATTATCATTTGCAATGTCCTGATTGCCACTATTGCTACTCCGGAGCAACAGGAAAAAGGTCAATATTCTCTTTCCGACTATGTAGTTACATGCTGCATCATTACGAGAGATAAAAATGTGATCTCGTGCATATTGACGATGATCCATTTATCTTTCTAGTGTGCCTTGAAGGCTGTCCAGATCTTCACAGCAACCGACAACTCGCAGAAGCCAAATTATCTTTCTTGATTAACTAGAACAATGTCGTAAAAATTGGACAGATGTGAAACTTCATTGAAGCCTCTCTTGACAACATAATGCAAAATCTTGCGCTCTCTTGACAGTATAAGAATGAGGTTTCAATCAATTCCACTCCAGAAGGATAAACCAGTCAAAAAGATGATCATGGCCAAGTTTCAATTCTCAACCAAGTTTATTTGTGGGTGGGGGTTAGTCGATCATAATTTCAGAATGACAGGACTAATATTTGGAAATCAAGTGTTAGTCAAACCTGGTTTGAAAGTGCACTTGTTAGTCGATTAAGATTCCGAAACAACTATCAATTGTGATTCTGGAAACACATCTTCCTTTTTATATTTGGTATAATGCCATCTTAAACCACACATTCTATTACTGTGATTCTTGAATCACATGAATTGATCCCTCGTCTCCCTCTACTTTCTCCCATATTCTTCTTGGTTCTTCCTTCTCCTTCTTTCAGTGTGAAAATCATTCACTCTTCGAATTGACTACTCAAGAACTCTCTGTGTTATGTGTTCTTATCCAAAGTAAAAAAAATGGTTTCATTTGTATATTGGTTTCTTATTTCTAGCTTTGTACTTTAGTTGAACAGCCAAGTTGTACCAATTTTACAGTACTCTGCTTTATAATATTGATTGTGATTTGTTTCTTTAATCTTAAAGTAGAAAACTTAATAAAAACATTCTTACACTTATCGAATCATGCAGCTCAATAAAAATTTATGCAACCCAAGTAATACATTGTGGACATTTATATCTGTCCTTTTTCATTCTTATCTTCAGATTCATTGTTGATCCACATAAGACTTTGATCTTTAAAAAAAGTTAGTCCAGCTATGGACAGGAATCCTAACTATGTTATGTGTAGTAGGTGACAAGGGAGATGGAAAAAAAATGCTAGCTTCACTCAAATTTAACACCTGCAAGATGACTCGAGCTTCCCGGTGGCCAGGAAGTTGGCCCCTTCCAGTGCCCCCGACGTGCTGAAAGACCAGCACGATCCCAAGATACTTAAAATTAAAAAAAACAACCACTAATCAGAACCAAACCAAACCAAAGAAGAAATTCTAGGTAAACAAACAAACAAAATACATAGTTTACTCCACCAAAAGGCTAATCAGAATAGAAACAACAAGATCCATAATTGTCAAAAACTTATAATTACTTAAATTAATATGATTTATCAGGACGAGGATGGAATGCGTAAAATTTGATGGAAAGAAGAAGATATTACTCAGCTCTGTCGAACTTGCCGGAAAGGCACATCCCATCGAGAAGGTCCTGAACGAAGTGGCGGTGGGTGTGATGCCTTTGTCGATCATCCCGTCCCACACCTTCAAACCCTCCTAATCTGGTGAAGATATTACTTTGCCCCGGAGATGGAAATTAAATTTTGAATTTATGAAAGAAAAAAGGGGAAAATGGGAGAAATTGAGCACATGGTTCCTTTAGACGACCATCTCCTTCACCTCCGTATCCTCCTCCAACAGCGACAAAGCTGTCGAAGGTGCCTCCGGCACACTCCCTTTTCGATCGCCACTGGACAACTCCTGCAGTCATCATTGCTCTTTGCTTACCCACTGCTATACGACGGATCCATCTACACGACGCGGATCCATCTCTTCTCCTCTCTCTCTCCCAGAAAGGGGTAGATAAGGACCAAGCGAAGGTGGAGGATTTGGGAGGAGGAAATCTAGGGTTAGGGTTGTCACGCCCCGACCCGGGAAATCGCTCATCCTCGCTAGATTTTACCCGAATCATCGTCCTCGCTGGGGCGTGATGCCGCACGAGCCTGGAGTTGCGCTCGTGCAAGGCAAGATAACAGGTTCACATAGAACTATCTCAAATCGATAACATAAGCAGCGGAAGAAAACAAGTGAAACATAAGAATCTTTTTTATTAATATTGAACTGAAGGTTACAAAGGCTCTGAATAGCCAAACATAAAATGCCAATTGGCTACAACGCTCATGATCTCTCTAGCTCACAAAGGATTTCATTGCTCCATACATTATGCCTCTTTATAGCCACCAAGTAGTCTTCGGCCGAACATCTTCATGTTGCAAGTCCGAACGCATATGCGGAAGCTCCTGCTGAACGCCAAGGACTCCATGCCTCGGCACGTCCAAGCCAAGCTTCGCCCCGAGCTGATCATAACCTGAACCTGCACATAAACTAGTGGGGGTTTAGTACTTTCGTCCTCGCTTCACACTGATCAAGACCCGCTCACACCCAAACCAAACACTTAATCATTTAGTGAGCATGCATCTTACTTTGTGGTCTTTCTATTTAGCCTTAGGATCAATTTCATAGCAATACTCATGCATAGCAACTTATCTTAAATGTGTCCCGTACCGTGTTCCTGCAGCAGACACAGTTAGCCATAACATGAAACATAAACATAGTGTTCGTGCTCATCTCCGTCCCATTTTCCTTAGCCTGCAGTGGTTAGAACTTAACATAAGCAAACATACAATTCGCACAACCAACCGATCATAACGTAAACATATACATAATGGGTAGCAGGCCCTGCGCCTGCACCCAGCTCTCATCTCAGCCCACCGGCCCTATCTATATGAAGGTCACGGTGTGTCGCACCGTAATGGACTTGGCATCTCATATGTGTAAGCCTACAATCACTTCGATACGGGTTGCTAGCCCGGTATCCGAAGGATCCCAAACTTACGGATATCATAGCTTATCACAGCACTGGACGGTCGCAATCCGTCCGAATGTTGTGCACCATAAATACCACACATAATTCCCTCCTAGGCCGAACGGTCCCGGCGCCCCGGCGTAACCGTTCGAGGGAAGCCGCACCCGTGCACGGGCAATCCGAGTCCATTGACCATGCGATATGTTCCATATCATACTATCCACAGCATACCAACCGATCTCGTATTCCATAAACATAGTGTCGCACATAAACGGTTTCCCGTGCCATAAACGGTTTCCCGTGCCGTAATCATAATCCACCATTCGCATGGGGAGCTCCGTCGACGTTATGCCCCAACACATCCATATTGATGCACGACGCCCAACGGCTTAGTCGTCTCGTACATAATGTTATTCGCATAGCCTACTTCCGTATTTACTTAGTCTTTTCGTAGCTTAAGTGCCCAAGGCACGCTCAGCACCATAATCAATGTTCTACGCCTAGAGTTCAATCTTCTCGGAGCCGTGCACATGATGCACATCTCATTATCATCTTTCAATGTTCTACCATCATTGCCCTACTGCGACTCGTGCACTCGATGCACGTCGCTTCAATTGTTCGATTGTTCAATGTTCTATCTTAGTGTTCGACACATACTTAGACCATTTGCCGCCGAGCCGCGCTCGCTAACTCGATAACATATTATGCGTACCATAACATATTTTATTAGACGTGAAGGAATAGGGAGAGAGAGTCAAGAACCCGCCCACCTTAAGCCGATACGCCTTGCCGCCTCGCCGATTAAAGCGTCTCGCTTCCATAACTCGATCGCATAGCTAACTCTTGGACTTAGCCATTCCTTTGCTCTATTCGATCGTTTTGGCCTATCGCGCCCATGCCACAATCCGTTGCAGGGCCTCGATTTGGTTTCGCGGACGCTTCATTGCATAAGGCAAAATGCCGACCTCTTATCGTCCAGCGTAAAAGCGTAGCCTGCACACCAGATCAACCAAAGTTAGCACTTGCTCAAACGGGACTTATCCTTTGCATCGATTCGATTCATAGATTACAACCGACTCAAAGCTTACCTTTGGCCAACGCAACACTTGCATCGATTCGCATCGATACCTCATCGGGTCAACGCAACTCTTCGAGTCAACGACTCATCATAATGCACCGATGCGGAGCGGGGCATTACATAATATACCACTCAAAATCAGGTTCGTCCTCGAACCGAAACCAACACTTAATCCAAGTGCCTCGCATAGATCGCTTCACGATCTCGTGCTACTATCGTTGGAATCATACAACTCAGTCTGGATCATACACATATTTTAGGCGTCCCACCAATATATGCATTTCAGCCAAGCTTAGTTGTAGGATATCGGGACAACTAACAAACTCAACTTAAATCCTCAAGCATCCATCGGTCCGTACTCGACTTAGTCATATCTTAGCACCTATTTCCAAAATACTCTTCGTATGCATCATCCCATAACATGCGATCCTCTTCCAAACATCTCTGCACATAACCTGATTCAAATCCATAAATTTGATCCCATAAGTTTCTCGCCAGCCACCTAACGCATGCATTGTATAAGTCATTGTGCATCCGATCGCAACGAGCTCCCGCAACGCCTATTCGCCCAACCGTTTCCTATCTCTCGCATAACTCAAGTCTTTCATCCAATCATTCATAACACTTGGCCATAACGACATGGACTACGTCCACATGTCACCAACTCTTTTGTCTACAATCCGTACTAAGTCTCGCACACAACTATCCCAACACGATCTACGTTCTCGAACTACCCGCGCATCGAGTCTGGGGCTACCCCCGCTAGGCAACTTATCCAGACATCATGCTCGCGCTCTTTCGACACAAGAGGTCAGCTTGAGTCTACGATGCTCAAAGGCAACAATCTTTCCGACCCAAGGTATCTTACGATACGCTCATCCCCGATTCTCGACCGAGTACAAATCCTTTACTCAAACTTCGATTCCATCCCGACTAGTTCGTTTCGTAGCATAGATCGCGCGCTCAATATACATAGCCTAACCGTTACTCAACCGATCTACGACACACTCTTAGGTCGTTCTACTATCCGTTGCTCTTGCGCATTGCAAAGCCCTTGCAATCGCCTTACCGCATCGCTATGCTAAGCACGTTCCTCAACATCTACTCGATCCAACATAACTTTTCTTGACCATATCGATTCTAGTACTCGCTAACTTTTGAGACGCGATACTCGCTCGCTTTTAGACTTATCCTCAACATGCACTGCCTCATTCCTTATCCTTCTTACGCGACTTCATTAGGGTCGTCCTATGGTTTCCCACATTCACTTGATTTGGCGGTCAAGTCTTCTAGGGTCATCTGCCCCGAAACTACGCTCGATAATTGAAGATCATCAACGAGGGACAGTTACAACGAACCATGCTATATCCTATTACGGAGCCAAATCAATTCGCAACACTTCTTATGGGACTTT
This sequence comes from Iris pallida, assembly GCA_029216955.1. NCBI lineage: Eukaryota > Viridiplantae > Streptophyta > Magnoliopsida > Asparagales > Iridaceae > Iris > Iris pallida. The sequence goes on from JANAVB010008999.1 coordinate 1,844,771, forward strand.
ATCCAATCCGACATACCAATCCGAAATTTCCCTACTCCTGTGCAACTGATGCGTCGCTGCTACTCGAATCACTCGTATACTACCGTCAACAACATCGCACAATCCTTAATTTCACCTTCGCATCAAACCACAAGTCCATATCAAATTTGCCACGCCTTACAAGTTCGATCATCCCCACTGGATGAATCACCATACCAGCGCTCACGCAGAATGATCGTTCTAGTTTGACGTGACGCATGTGCGAGGCTGGTGTTGCGCTCGCTCAAGACAAGAATATCAACATAGTGGTTATCCACGAAGCAATCCATACACTTTCGTTTTCATCCGAGTAACATCCGTCGACTCTCAAATTCTCCGAAGCATTCCTATCGTTATCATTCCAATTGCCATAACTTAACTTGCATCTTATTCATCCAACAACAATGCTCAACATAATTTTCGTTCATTCGATCAGAGTATCCCCGAGTTATTGCATATCGTCTTTGATACGCCTCAATACCATCATCGATATGCATAACTTGAACATCCTCCTTTCTCATAAGCTCAAACCCGTTGCAATCATTGCCATTATCCGAACTCGAATACGAATCAAGTCTCGCACTTATCAAGATCCATTCGGTTGTAACTACTTAACATCATCGCGACACAATTTTCAATTTCACATATCCATTCTCATATCCCTAACTCGCACTTCCAATCGTGCTACCGATCCATCGCGTTAACCCAAATTCGTTTGCACAATTTCTCCGTACTTACTCAACATGTTCCGAAGAGGTCTCCGTACTAACTCAACATAAGTTCGACCGGGTCGACCATTTCTTCAACGTAACATTCATTCGCATATGTTCGGGCTATCGTTCGACTTATACTTAGCGAATCCTCGTCCGACGTATCCTCCGTAGGCACGACTTCACGCATGCTCATTTAACTAATTCACAAGCATACTTATATCGACTCCTATCGCATCATTTCCACTCGAGTCTCGAAACCATTCCATCCGTTGCGGACAAACATACCGTAACAACATAATCGTTTCGACGAAACCTATCGCAAGTCACCAACCGACTTAACATAACCATCGCTAAGTGGTATCCCATATACCACTCAGGATCGAGCCTATCGTTATCGACACAATACTTTGCTATACTTGCTCGCATAGTTGGTATTGCATATACCACTCGAAATCGAGTCATTACTCGACATCATACTTCGCATAGGTCCGACTTCTATCTCAACTTAACCGTCCCGTATGGTGATCCTTCCGATCCCAGCTCTAACGTTAGCTTAAGTTTGGAACTCATTCAATCTAACCGTACCATGGCGATCGTCTCGATCCCATCCACAACATTCGCTTATTCAAAGCTCAACGCGACATACGGCCAACATAACGTTCGCCTACTCAAACTCGACTTAGTGACCATCTCGACTCGTACTATCGCATCCGCGATCTTCGAATCCCGTTCGTTGTAGCTCGTGCAACAACTTAGTCTCGATACTTAAGGTCTTTACTCAATCTCGAACAACATTTCGCTATCCATCCGCATAGCCATACAACGCACATCATACCGTATCAACTCGTTGCACTGATGCAACGAACGATCCACGACTTGCTGTACTCCGTGCAACCGACAACACATAATCCTTCACATAGCCACATAATACACATGGCCTCACATATCGACCCGTTGCACTTCGTGCAACCAACAACACATATCTCTCACACTTCGTACGACCAACAACACATAGCTCCTCGCACTGCGTGCGACCAACAATACGCATATCATTGCACTTCATGCAACCAACATCACCATATTCGTTGCACTTCGTGCGACCATCATTCCATAACCCGTTGCACTTCGTGCAACCAACACTCTCCGATGGCACCCGGAGATAACGTGATAGTCACGACATACTTGTGGCAGACGTACGCACTTAATATAGACTTATTGTATGGAACATCCAATGTAGCGTCGAGCAGATCCATGAGCCATGCGGTTGCGGAAACAACTTAGAGTCAACTGAATTCGATAACGAAGCAACTGAGGGTCAAAGAGATTTACGCACGGTCCAAAGGATGGAACCGCTCTGATACCAACTTGTCACGCCCCGACCCAGGAAATCGCTCGTCCTCGCTAGATTTTACCCGAATCATCGTCCTCGCTGGGGCGTGATGCCGCACGAGCCTGGAGTTGCGCTCGTGCAAGGCAAGATAACAGGTTCACATAGAACTATCTCAAATCGATAACATAAGCAGCGGAAGAAAACAAGTGAAACATAAGAATCTCTTTTATTAATATTGAACTGAAGGTTACAAAGGCTCTGAATAGCCAAACATAAAATGCCAATTGGCTACAACGCTCATGATCTCTCTAGCTCACAAAGGATTTCATTGCTCCATACATTATGCCTCTTTATAGCCACCAAGTAGTCTTCGGCCGAACATCTTCATGTTGCAAGTCCGAACGCATATGCGGAAGCTCCTGCTGAACGCCAAGGACTCCATGCCTCGGCACGTCCAAGCCAAGCTTCGCCCCGAGCTGATCATAACCTGAACCTGCACATAAACTAGTGGGAGTTTAGTGCTTTCGTCCTCGCTTCACACTGATCAAGACCCGCTCACACCCAAACCAAACACTTAATCATTTAGTGAGCATGCATCTTACTTTGTGGTCTTTCTATTTAGCCTTAGGATCAATTTCATAGCAATACTCATGCATAGCAACTTATCTTAAATGTGTCCCGTACCGTGTTCCTGCAGCAGACACAGTTAGCCATAACATGAAACATAAACATAGTGTTCGTGCTCATCTCCGTCCCATTTTCCTTAGCCTGCAGTGGTTAGAACTTAACATAAGCAAACATACAATTCGCACAACCAACCGATCATAACGTAAACATATGCATAATGGGTAGCAGGCCCTGCGCATGCACCCAGCTCTCATCTCAGCCCACCGGCCCTATCTATATGAAGGTCACGGTATGTCGCACCGTAATGGACTTGGCATCTCATATGTGTAAGCCTACAATCACTTCGATACGGGTTGCTAGCCCGGTATCCGAAGGATCCCAAACTTACGGATATCATAGCTTATCACAGCACTGGACGGTCGCAATCCGTCCGAATGTTGTGCACCATAAATACCACACATAATTCCCTCCTAGGTCGAACGGTCCCGGCGCCCCGGCGTAACCGTTCGAGGGAAGCCGCACCCGTGCACGGGCAATCCGAGTCCATTGACCATGCGATATGTTCCATATCATACTATCCACAGCATACCAACCGATCTCGTATTCCATAAACATAGTGTCGCACATAAACGGTTTCCCGTGCCATAAACGGTTTCCCGTGCCGTAATCATAATCCATCATTCGCATGGGGAGCTCCGTCGGCGTTATGCCCCAACACATCCATATTGATGCACGACGCCCAACGGCTTAGTCGTCTCGTACATAATGTTATTCGCATAGCCTACTTCCGTATTTACTTAGTCTTTTCGTAGCTTAAGTGCCCAAGGCACGCTCAGCACCATAATCAATGTTCTACGCCTAGAGTTCAATGTTCTCGGAGCCGTGCACATGATGCACATCTCATTATCATCTTTCAATGTTCTACCATCATTGCCCTACTGTGACTCGTGCACTCGATGCACGTCGCTTCAATTGTTCGATTGTTCAATGTTCTATCTTAGTGTTCGACACATACTTAGACCATTTGCCGCCGAGCCGCGCTCGCTAACTCGATAACATATTATGCGTACCATAACATATTTTATTAGACGTGAAGGAATAGGGAGAGAGAGTCAAGAACCCGCCCACCTTAAGCCGATACGCCTTGCCGCCTCGCCGATTGAAGCGTCTCGCTTCCATAACTCGATCGCATAGCTAACTCTTGGACTTAGCCATTCCTTTGCTCTATTCGATCGTTTTGGCCTATCGCGCCCATGCCACAATCCGTTGCAGGGCCTCGATTTGGTTTCGCGGACGCTTCATTGCATAAGGCAAAATGCCGACCTCTTATCGTCCAGCGTAAAAGCGTAGCCTGCACACCAGATCAACCAAAGTTAGCACTTGCTCAAACGGGACTTATCCTTTGCATCGATTCGATTCATAGATTCCAACCGACTCAAAGCTTACCTTTGGCCAACGCAACACTTGCATCGATTCGCATCGATACCTCATCGGATCAACGCAACTCTTCGAGTCAACGACTCATCATAATGCACCGATGCGGAGCGGGGCATTACAAGGGTTAGGATTTTGGTGGATGGAAAAGGGATTTAAGGAAAAGAATGGAACCTCGAGAGAGAAATAGGGGAATAAGAGGGAAAGATGAAAGTAGCAGCGGAAGAAATGGAAAAATAATTAGGTTGTAGATTTAGTCACATAGAAGTCATGTGAGTGGTTTTGTTTATGAACGGTGTAGATTTAGGTTGTTCGATCCAACGGATATGATAGCAACAGACGGAGAAAAAAAAATTCCAAAATTTTGGTAATTAGCCGCCAAATACTTAGCATTCCCGCCGAGTTATTTGGGACGGTAATGTGATTTATTTGGTACAAAAAATTTACTTGTCCCAAATAAAAGATCAATTTTTTCAATCTGTTCCCAGAAAATACTATTTTTTGTTACAAAAAATATAGCTGTCCCCAAAACTAATTTTTTAGGACGTTTTAGACTAGTGTTCCTAATAGTGTCGTCCCAAAAGCCTACTTTTTTTGTAGTGGGTTGAAATTTATTTTATTATTTATGATATTGTTTTGGGGTTATTTGAGTCGGGTTCGAATTTCAACTCAATTCGACTTGAAACGGGGACCCGGAGGGTAGTTTGACTCTAGTGGGACCCACACACTAGATAGGCATGGCCCATATGATATTAATTTTAGCCCACATGATATTAATTTTAGTTAGTAGTTAGACTAATTATTTATGGATAGGTTTAGTTTAATTAGAGACTTAAAACTAGACTAAATTGACCTCAACCTTTAACCCATTCCTAATTTAAATCAAATAGATTAGTGGAGGGCATTTTTGACATTCAAATAGGGGACACCTCACCATTTTTGGGCAGCCACCTATGGGAGGGATAAGGAGTGAGTCACTCCTTCATTCATTTGTTTTCATCCACTTTCTCTCTCTTGTTCTTTCCCAAATTAATTTAGAGATGAACCTCCATTGATTTCATCTCCAAATCAACCCCTTCTTCCACCAAATCTTCTTCATTTTCCTCTACTCCATGGTTAGAGGGTACTAGCCAAGTTTGGGAGGATTCAGAGCTCGTTCGTGTCCTTTTAGAATCTCTACGTGTCGGTGTCGTGTCGGAAGGATTTTCCTTTGAATCTCTCTTCCGGAAGGTATAATCTCTCCTCTAATCCATCCCTACATGCATATAAGAATATTTTGAACCCATAGGAATGACCCCCATGGTTGTATCTCTATTTGTGTCTATTTTGTGTCCATTTGGAGGTCATAGGAGTGTCCTTTGTGTTGTGGTTGTGTCCATATGGGAAAATCCCAAATTTGGACACACTATGTGTTGTTGTTATGTATGAATGAATTATTACATGTTTAATCTCATATTTTTGTATTGGAGATGTGTTCTATAGTGTCTCATATATATATATATATTAGTGTAGAGAGTGAGTTCTTGATATATTATGTTATATACTTGTGTTTCTTTTGTCTCAAACTACCTAAATTCGTCATAATATTTATCCACGTTATTAGTAGCAATAGCAACTTAGAAATATCATAACTTTTAGCTTAAAACTCCAATTTATCTCCCGTTTTTTTTAAAGAACCGTATCGAAGTTATCTTTCCAAATATATATTTTAATAAGCCAAATTTATTCTGAAACTTTTTGTAAAATTATTTGAGTGTCAGCTGTACGAAAGACGAACGTGTTTCGGTGTTTTTGCGATTTCGGGAGCTTCCGGACACGAAAATGTGATCCGTTTAAAGTTTCGGAAAGCTAACACAAAGATCTATAACATACTTTAATCCTAGAATTTAATGAATGCTTAATTTGTACAATATTGATTTTAACTAGAAGATTACTATACGACATATGCATTTTGTGTATCCTTGTATGTACAAATATGTATATATGCATGTGTAAATATATATATATATATATGTGTGTGTGTGTTAAGAGAATGTAATATAATATAGAGTATGCATAAATGATATAATGTATGAAAGTATATAATGTATTCAAATATGTATGTATAGGTGCATGAATGAATGAATGAATGAATGCAATGCATGAATGAATGGATGAAATGCAAGCATGTGGATAATGCAAGGTATTGAAACATGTATGCAAGTATCCATATATAAGTAAGTAACGTAATCAAGTATGAATGTATGCTATATATGAATGCCAACATGATAGGAATGTATGATGCCATATTAGCACTTAGCATCATGTTCATATGTTAAAAAACCCCTTCTACATGTTGACAGTAACCCCAAGCATGAATACACAAAACCTACTTACTGTTATGAGTAAACCCTTTGATGTATAAATAAACCCTTTTGTTATGATTAACACCCACACACACACATGCTAAACCTATGCTTTACATGTTATTTCTTCTATATGACACAATGAACCCTTGCTAAATGTTATCCTTCTAACATAACCCACTCACACTTGAACACATTGTACTGCTATGTACACATTGCCATATCCACCTTCATGTATCACTCACTCCTTGTCTTTATGCACCTTGCTTGTAATAAAAATATATATGAATATATATGTAATGTGTGTTTGATAACTTGTGTAGCTTTGTGATTTTTTGTGAGTGTTAGTCTAGGCTTGGTTAGGCCTAATGAGACTTGTTAGTCTAGGTTTAGACCTAGTACTGCCTAGTTAACCTAGTTTGACTAGTATGGTTGACTAGAGTTGACCAAGAGTTGACTTTGACCTAGAGTGACCTAGAATCATGTAGAATGCATAGTAGAGCTTTATTTTGCCATTTTGGACTTGTTGTGACTTGTGCTGTTCTAAATAGGAGCCAGACACCTCTTCTCGGACAGTAAATTTCCTTTGGACATTCAGATAGCAGGCGAGTACATTCTCTGATCATTTCATATCCTGCTTAGAATTATTTTTCTGCTTTAGATTACTTTACTTGATGCTGTCACGTTGGTAACACGGATTAGTACTATATGGATCCCTTCTTGAGATGTTATCCCCTCAGGGAGCATCGTATACTACATGTTCTCTGTGTTTCACTTACATGGTGTATCACTATGCTTCACGATTCATCGATCACTTGTGACATGTACTCTCATGATCACAGAGTCTTTCCTGAATCACCCCATTTATGGGCATTCCTAGAATCATCCATTTATGGGCATTCCCAGAATCACCCATTTATGGGCCATCCATGTATCACCCCTTGTGGGCCTTTGCATGGAATCATAACATAACCTGGTTGGATCCTTGTGTATTGATTGGGGGTATGGGGGAGTAGAAGTAGACATGTGAATAATATCCAAGTAGTGTAGTTCCCAGAATCACTCCATAGTATAGTTTCCAGAATCTCCTATGCCATTCACATGTTTATATTGTACTCTGACTCACTAGCCACTGTTAGTTCTCTACTTATAGTAGATATTTCTATTACAGTTCTCTCTCTCTGTTTACATACTGTATTTCTTTCAGATCCTGTATCTTACTTTACTGCATGATTATATTTTCTAACCTGCTATGATTTGTTGAGATGTACTGTGCTCGCTCCTGTCCTGACTGGACCTGTTGATAAATTTTACAGATAGCCTGGAGGTTGCCTGCTAGCCTAGAGGAGACACAGTAGAGGTTGTATAGATAGCTAGGGTTTTGCTCATAGTTTATTTTCAGTTGTCTTGAGTTGTATTTATGGATTACTGTATTTGAGCTTTGGGATGTATTTATGGGTTTGTGTATCTTAGACACTTAGACTTCTATCTGCTGTATCACTTTTGGATTTCATGTTTTATCTATCTTCCATTATGCTCTACCTTAGATGTGATTGAGTTTACATTCTGCTATGTCACCCCCATTCGGGGAGTATAAACTGCTTAGCCTTATACTGTTAGATGCATGAGACCTAGGACAGCGTTGTACCGCCGACACTGCGGCGTAGGCTGGACGTACCCACTTCTCGTGCCCTTACTTTAGGGTGCGGGTCATGACACGTTTTTAGTATTGAGACGAGACCTCAGGATTTGTTGCGATCGGATGCACAACGACTTGACGCGACACATAGAATTGATGGTATATACGAAACCTACAAATGAAAGGTGCGAGGAATCGCAACGTGTGTCATAACTTTTGTTGGGTGATCACGTATGCATTGAATATGCATATGCGATAGAATTACGGGAACAAACACTAGAGACCAAGTTCGATCGAGAGTACGAGATGGCAAGTAATTGAGGGTAAGGAGTTACCTATTAGCTTTGTCCTAATATCCTACAACTGAGCTTGGCTGAAGTACATATATTGTTGGGACACCTAAAATATGTGTATAATCCAAACTGAGTTGTATGATTCAAACGATAGTGGTACGAGATCGTGAAACGATCTAGAGAAACACTTGGATTGAGTTTGGTTTTGGTTCGAGGATGAACCTTATTTTGAGTGGTATATTATGTAGTACCCCGCTCCGTGCGGTGCATTACGATGAGTCATTGACTCAAAGAGTCACGTTGACCCGATGAAGTATCGACGCGAATCGATACAAGTATTAAGTTGGCCCGAGAGAAAGCATTAAGCCGGTTTTGAAGATTCTAAGAAATCGAATCATTGCAATGCACAAGTCCAATTGGATCAAATATTGATTTTGGTTGGTTTTGGTGCAGGCTATGCTTTTACGCTGAATGATAAGAGGTCGGCATTTTGCCTCATTCACAAAAGTGTCCGCGAAACCAAAATATTACCTTGCAATAAACTAAGGTAAAGTCAATGGACTTAGCCCCTTCAGAAGAATCCAAACTTAGACTTTCAAAGGCGTACTCGGAGTCTCGCTCGGCCGATGCGATCATCGCTAAGGTGGATAGCTTCGATAAACCTGTCTTTGCTTAGCCTGAACACATAATAATACAAACTGTATTTCTTGACCGCTAGGCGATAATCCCATGCATGCTAATAAAAGGACTCAACGTACCTAGCCAAGGGAATAATCCCATCTTGTATGCTTGCGTAGGAAATGGAAATGAACTTGAAAGTTTAATTGAACAGTCGCACCGCACTCCACGCTCGTGCCAAGGCATAGCTTGTATATCTAGTATATTTACTTATGTACTCAATATGAATGAAACACTTGTCACTTAGATTGTACCACAACTTGAGAACAATGAATGGTTTACTGAATTGAGTCAGGAGGACTATCAATATAGTCATTCCAGGCCGAGTAATAGAGACATCGAAAGACTTTGGGACCGTTGGGTCGCCAAGGCGGTTCCCGTACCGGGAACTGCATAATGAATGAATGTATGTATGAACGAATGAACGAATGAATAAGTAAATGAATGAATGAACAAACAAATAAAAGAATTATTAGTGACAGGTATGGCGGGGACGTACAACGGGGCTCGCTACCCATGCTGTACGGATGCCACCATCAACCTAGTCGATAATCCATTATGGCTCAAGACAGCCCGATAAGTCAGTCAATTATGGCTTAAGACAGCCCGATAAGTTAAAAATACGAAATGGTTACGGGCAACTCATGCACGAGGGACGGAATGAAGGATTCCAAGGCAACGATCAGAGACATCGTGGCCGGCCTAGGCAGAATCATGGCTTACGGGCGGCTTGGGAAGGGCTTGGTCATTCAAGTGACGTAAGTCGGGTATTGCGTAGCCTATCAGGGTGTACCAGCCATCACGCTTGATAGTAAACATCACTACGAATACCATAAGAATAAGTACAAATGTCTTGTATTGCCAGCGACCAACACATATAGATTAAGTGGGCTCGCTGGTAGAAATCCACGTGCGAGTCCTTGCATTGGAACAAGTAATCTTTGTAAAACTGAACAACTGAATGAACATCTGAAAGAACTTGACTACTTCTCCTAAGGTAGGAACACGCCCTTGACACTCGTGAATGCTTATAAAATTTCTGCTAAGTCTTTATATATAAATGTGGGCTAACTTGGTTTACTTTGGGCAGGAAAGATCGTACAGTGAGTATAGTAAGCTGCACATGATATTTCTATACGATACTTGATATCGGTAACATGAGATAGGTTTTAAATCATATGCCATGAAACTGATCCTAAGGCAAGATTAGAAAGGCAATAACTGATAGATGGTGCACGAAAGTAAATTTAACGTGTTTGGTAATGATAGCGAGTGGGCAAGCTAGCCTCCCCACCAGTGCATAACAATGTACTGATAACCACATAGTCTACTTGCAGACTATGGGAGTACTTCGTCGGGTGCGGAGTCTTCCCTCGAACGTGCTAAGGCACGGAGCTAACTCTGGAGCATTGGAGCGTTGTAAAAGAACTAAAGCACCATATACAGGACATAATGTATCGGAACATCACCATGTATCATTCCATCTTGTAAGCCGCTTGGCACGCCTTTTATGTTTCGAGAGAGAAAGCTTGAGTGAATTGTAATCTCAGCCTAGCGCCGCTTTGTAACACTTCTCGAATATCAATAAGGAGCTTGCATTTGTTAAAACTTGTGTTCATTTACATTCTGCTGCAAATGGGGACACTTTGTGCGACTCTGTGGCCTAGCTTAAATCGGTTGTTTCTGGACTTGGCTTTGCACGAGCGCAATCTAGGCTCGTGTGGCATCATGCTCTAGCGAGGATGATCGCTCCTTCGGGAGCGAGACGTGACACTTCGTTAGTTTGGCTTCATATAAACTGTGCCGAAGTGCACATTAAGGTTATTGGAGCGTCCGTACGGGACCCAACCTTTGAATTATAAACCGACAGAATTCGACTGGGTTACCGACTTCTACTCCGAGTGCAACGACATGTTCTTGGGGAAGATAAAAGACAACCGGTGAAGGAGATGGCCGACTGCAACGATGAATACATGTTGTACTACTTGGCAGTCGGACATCCGAAGTTGTTGAACCCTGGCAATCCAGGTCTTATTGCTGTAGGAGCTCTGGGACCTCTTCCTTCCAAAAATGTGTTGTATGCTTCATTTGTGAATATGGTGAGTTTCAAATTTGTAGTCTTTACAGATTTCTGAGTTTGTAGACTTAATGTATGTCGTGTTATTTACAGGCTACAAGGGTGAAACAATTGGCCAAATCCTTTAAAAATTAATGCCAGAACAATGACTGTGTCGCAATCACCAACGCGATAGAATCGACGACATTATAGAATTTTCCTTTATGCAAAATCTGGAGGCGCGCACCAAGGCCCGTCATGATAACTAGTTGTTTAAGCTGGATATTTGGATGTTTTGTGTTTGGAATATTTGGAATATACATTTTGGATATTTGGATGTTTTTATTTGGAAATGATTGGATGTGGACATGTATGTTATGAAATTTTGGATATTGTTTGGTATGATTGCATATTTGGATATCTTGTGTGTTATTTTGATATGTATGGTGTCATTTGGATACGTTTGGGTATGTGTGGTGATATTTGGATACGTTTGGGTATGTTTGGTGTTATTTTGATATGCTTGTGTGTCAATCTGTGAAACTCTCTGTACAATGAGTTTCAAGTAGGACTGTCATACACTTGGCAGTCCTTCATTACATTAGGACTGCCAAGAAACAGGCAGTCCTACGAAAAACTTTTTGTACAGAGGACCGTCAGCACCCTGGCAGTCCTACATTTAGTTAGGACTGCCAGGGTGCTAGCAGTCATAACCCAAACTCTCTGTGAAGAGAGTTTGGATATGAAACTCTCTTCATAGAGAGTTTGGGTTAGGACTGCCAGCACCCTGGCAGTCCTAACTTAATGTAGGACTGATGGCAGTTCTAAATTAAGTTAGGACTGCCAGGGTGCTGGCAGTCCTAACCCAAACTCTCTGTGAAGAGAGTTTGGACATGAAACTCTCTTCACAAAGAGTTTCAGACAGGACTGCCAGAACCCTGGCAGTCCTAATCCAAACTCCCTGTGAAGAGAGTTTCATATCCAAACTCTCTTCACAGAGAGTTTGGGTTAGGACTGCCATCACCTTGACAGTCCTACATTAAGTTAGGACTGCCAGGGTGCTGACAGTCCTAACCCAAACTCTCTGTGAAGAGAGTTTAGAACTGCCAGAACCCTGGCAGTCCTACATTAAGTTAGGACTGCCAGGGTGCTGACAGTCCTAATCCAAACTCTCTGTGAAGAGAGTTTCAGACAGGAATGCCAAAACCCTCTGTGAAGAGAGTTTGGGTTAGGACTGCCAGCATCCTGCCAGGATGCTGGCAGTCCTAGTCCTGCCAGGATGCTGGCAGTCCTAACCCAAACTCTCTTTACAGAGGGTTCTGGTAGTCCTAACTTATTGAAGGACTGCCAGGGTGCTGACATTCCTAATAAATATTAAGTCCAGCCTACGTCACGATCCGCACCCGCTTTTCGGAATGCGAGTACGTGGCCAAGTCCAGCCTAAGTCGCGGTATCGACGATAGAACGCTGTCTAGCCCGTAATAAACAAAGTCACAATATTGCTCATAAAATAATATTTTTATTTGCTCATTCACAATAATAAACCAATTTACAATATTCCTAAGTTTTACATTTGAAAAAAATACAATATCTCTAAATATTAAGAATGACTATCAACACATCTATCTAACTAGTCTTCTAGGGTTGGCCTTCCAATATACCCGTATCTCCCAAGAGATCCAACGCAAAGGGTAGTCGCAACTAATATGAAAAATGTTATCCAGTTAGGATGGAACGAGTACAATCCATGCATGGAGTTCCTAATATATGATAACGACTATAAAAACGGTGAATAGAGAATGACATATATGATGAAACAAATAAACTGAAATCATGGCATAGAAAATAAGATGAAACAGTTAATCATGAACTATAAGAGAAGTACAGCATGGAACAAGGAACATAACCATCTACATGAGTTGAAGTACACTGTTCAATATGTGATCGGTCTGGGACAGTTACACCACAAGGTCTACATTGGATTTGCATCCTCAAGGTCTACTGTGCAGACAAATAAAGCAAGGTCTAAGGTCTGATCACATATTTACTTAGTACTTCTCCGCCCGACTACTACACATGGATTAAGTCACGACAAAGGGTCACAAATACGGAAAAACAATATAATAAAATATGGTATCACGACTAAACCAATATGCCACTAATCAGTGTAACGAACGTGTCAATAATCAAATATGCACCAATAATCATGTAAATATAGTAATTAACAATATTGAAAAAAACAAGAACTGTACTCGCCTGGGGTCCTTAGCTAGTGAAACCGATTCCATTGAGTCTAGAATAGTCTGATTGCCTAGGGTCGATGTGAAGGAGTCCGGATTCGCAAAGAAAATAGGAAATAATTAGTCACGATCAATAATGATTTAAACCGAAGGGAATTGACTTAGAAAAAGTTTATTTATTATATATATATATTATATATATATATATATATTATATATATTTAAAAAAAAATATATTATATATATATTTATATATTTATATATATATATATTATATATATATATATATATATATAAATATATATTATATATATATATATATATATATATATAAGAAAATTACTGATAATAATTTATAAACATATTAGAAACCTTATATATATATATATATATATATATATATATATATATATATATATATATATATATATATATATATATATATATAATTATTATTGAAAATCATTTGCTTCTTATTAAGGAAAAAAGTCCATAATATACTTTAATTTGAAATATTGTATACATACTTTAGGCATAAAGGCCCAATTACTAAAATTAGTTATCTATAAACATAAGGCTAAAGAAATCATATGTATACTTTTATAAAAGTTGTTTAAGCCCAATGAATAATAGGACCCAATACAAAATATTTTATTGAAAACATCTAAGAATCCATGATCCATTTGGCCTTTATAGGGCCAAGCCCAAACTATATATTTTTAGAAAATATTAAAAAATATTTTTATTTAATAATAGCTATCAATATTTAATAATATTAACAATATCATAATCTATATTAATAAAATAGTAATAAATCTATACATATACGATATCTTCAACAATTTTTATGAAATAGTAATAGAAGAATTACACAAGGAATATACTGGCCTAGTTATATGGTCCAATACCTATTAAAACATATTTTAAAAACCATAAAATCTTGAAGGCCCAAAATTAAAACCCATTATTATTACCCAATATATAAGCCTACTACATGTAGAAGCCCAAATATGATTTGCAAAAAACAATTCTAAAAGTCCAAAAATAAGTTTATTAACAAATATTGAGGACTAATTTAATAAGCACTTAATATAGACCCAAAAATAATGGCACAAATAAACTTTATGTGTATATAGCCCATACAGCTATCTTAGTCCAGAATCATCTAGTTAAAACTCTTTATAAAATATATAAGCAAATTCTAAGGCCCATACCCAATGTTCTAGCCCACAGAATAAAAATAAAATTAAATCAAATAAATAAAATGATTGAGTGCAGAGAAAGACAGGAGGAGAGTGAGTCTGCGGGGAGGTAGTGGTGGTGGTGGAACAAGAGCAGGAAGAGTAGAGCCGAGTGAGGGAAGAGGGTTCAAGAGCTCACAGTGTAGAACTCGCTGGCGCTCGACACGACTTTCAGGAGATTCGACGACGTGGAGAAGGGAGGATCTCACCGGGATCGGCCCGACACGGGGCTGCCTAGCGTGGCAGAGGTAGAAGATCGAGGCGGCGTGTGTTCTTGCTCGGCACTTGTACGAACACCAGGATTTGACGTCGTCGGTATTCATAGGATCTGCGTGGCAAGGCGAGGCGTTCCTGGTGCTCACCGTTGGGCGACTCGACGGAGTGCTACTCCGCACAGCGCGGCTTCAACCGGGGTCAAACGTCGGTATGGAGTTTGGCCCATTGGTCATGGTCGACCAGATTTTAATAATTGATCAAATTTTGTCTCGATATATCGACTATTTGGACTCTTGGACAACTGCCAAAGAACTGCTACCTATCTGTTCAAGACCGAAGCTAATTTTGTCGTATGAGTCTGTATTTCTATATGCAATATAATTTTTATATTTATTGAGTCTAGGAATACATTGTACCGAGTCGTACTCACAAATAGGCTACCCAAAATCATTTCCAAATATCCTATGTTTTGAAAAATAACCCATTTTACAAAAGCTCCTAATTGCCTAAAACTTTTTCTAAAAGCCAAAACCCAAAAACTGTTTTCAAAATGGCCAGAAATTCAAAAATACACAGAGGCGAATTCGGCCCGAATTCGCCTAGTGTACGTTGGATTTTGAACTTGGTCTTCCTGCAGTTACGGATGCAACGGCTAATTTTCAAGATTTTCTCATAGAACTCTGACGAATTCTGTCAGAATTCTGACTTTAGAAAACCTATAAATAGAGAAGGATTTTAATCATTTCAATACACTCATTCACTTTCTCATCTCTTCTATCTAAGCTTAAACGTCTTCCAAAGTGTTCTAAAGCTTTCATTTTCAAATCCCAAGCCAGTTATAATCCTCTAGTCGATTTGCCAGTGCGGTACGGTCTAGAAGCTTTAGAGTGATTGTAATCAGAGGCTTGATTGAAGAAAAACACTTCACAATTGAAGTTGGTCGAGTACTTCGTATCAAAGCTCGCATTTGTAGAAGTTGTAAGGACTTCGTATAAAAACTTGCAGTATTTTCCAATAGTGGATTCAACTGGAAGCTCTTCCGACTGGAATAGTCCTCACAAGAGAGAAAAACCAGTATACATCGCCTTCTTTGCGTTTGCTTTCTGATCTATGCCTTTACATTTATTTACTTGTGATATATACATTCTCTGTGATCTTGTTGCTAACTTTTTAATTAGCTATTTTCTGCTGCCTACTCTATTCACCCCCCTCTAGAGTATTGTGCTTTACGATTCATTTCTACAATTGATATCAGAGCGGGTTATACAGGTAAAGTGAGGTAACATTGCAATTTTATTCTTATTATTTTAGATGTTATATAGATCAGAGTATAAAATATGGCAACTATGAAGTTCACAAGTGAAGGCCAAGCCACAAACAGACCTTCACTGTTTGACGGTACAAATTACACATATTGGAAAACACGAATGAGTTTTTTCTTAAAATCTCTAGATTTTGACTTATGGTCTATTGTTATTGATGGCTATAAAAAGCCTCATCGTATTCTTACTGAAGATATTTTGGTTGAAAAACCCCATGATTAGTATAATGAGGATAAAAAGAAAAAGGCCAGTCTTGACGCACGTGCTATTAATGCTTTATTTTGTGCTTTAGACATAACTAAATTTAACAGGATATTTACGTGCACAACATCAAATGAAGTGTGGAAACTTCTTGAAGTAACCCACGAAGGAACGATGCAAGTCAAGGAGTCAAAGATCAGCAAACTTACTCAAGAGTATGAGGCATTTAAGATGAAGTCAAACGAATCTGTCACTCAGATGTTTACGAGATTCCTGGATATTGTAAACAGAAAATTTACTGTACCGAAATATATTTGTAGGAAATTAGTCAAAACGAAAGAAGTTTAGGGAAATTCGTGTAAACGAAACTTGTAGCCATCCAAGATGGCGGAATATGAAAAGCAGCAGAAAGTAAAAAAAAAAAAAAAAAAAAATAGAAATCCTGCCAACCAAGTTGGCGGAATTTGGGCAAATTCTAATTAAAAAATGAAAAAAAAAATTCATGCCAACTTGGTTGGCGGAATTTGTGAATTCCAAAAAAAAAAAAAAAAAAAATTGGAATGGTGCCAACTATGTTGGCGGAATTATAGGACCGGTTATTTTTTGGGTCCGGTTTTTTTTGTTGGTTCGAATGTGGGTTTGTGTGTTTATTTGATTCATGGTTCACAGGTTATTAATTCATGGTTCACGGGTTCAATTGATTCATGGTTCACGGGTTGCACTTGCTCCCCTTTTCTTAGTTCACATGTTGCATAGAGACAAGAGATTTGATCTGATTTGATTCGCATTACTTCACATGTTGCATAGAGACAAGAAATTTGATCTGATTTGATTCGCAACGGTTGTTTTTATAACGTATACTTACTTTTTCAACGGTTCATTGTTTGAAAATTTCTATAAAAGAAAATTTCATCAAATACTTGTACACACCACTTTCTTTCTAATTTTCTTATCCTCTTCTCACTTCTCACCTCCAGCATTTTTTTCACAGAAGAAGTCATCAACTCAATATTCGCAATGGATAGAAGTCTAACGATACTATGCTCGATTGGTGGTATATTAAATGGGTTAGCCTACGAAGGAGGTTTGACTGAAGTTATTTTAATTGATCCAAATCTTTCATTTGAGAGTTTACGTAATCTAATTATTGATCGGTTTTCTGTTAATTATGAGTTTTTATTGGTACATATCTTTCAGTCTAATTGTATAAATTTAGCTAGTGAAGAAGCATGGAAATTTATTCTTGCAGTTAATATGCAATCACAGTATATTAGTATTTTTGTGACTGCACCACCACCACAAAATATTAGTAGTGCTCCTAGTTCTTCTCATCAAGTTATTCATGTTGAAGAAGAAGAACATGTATTAGATGATAGTAACAATGACGATGAAAATAGTGATGATTTAATTGAAAATTTAGATAATGAATTTGATGATAATGTTGAAAGTGTGACCACTCCTGGATTATTTATTGGAAAAGAATTTGAGAATCGTTCTAAATTTAGAAGTTTTATTAGTGATATAGCAATTGAGCATAATTTTACTTGTTCGGCTACTAGAAACAATGCCACCGGAATTGTATATAAATGTAACGTTTCAAGTTGTAACTGGAGAGTGTATGCTAAAGTCATTGGTAACGGCGAAAGTTTTGTTATTGCTACGTTAGAAAATGTGCATTCTTGTTTAAGTGGACTTACAACAGGGTGTCATCCATTAGCTACTACTATATGGGTTAAGAACAAATTATTGATAAAATTCGAGACAATCAGTCGTATAGTCCATCTCATATTGTAAAGGATATATAGGGAACACCGAATACATATTAAATATTGTAAAGCATGGAAAGCTAGAGAAATTGCTCTATCTGAAATAAATGGTAGTTATGTTGATGCATATAATAGTCTCGAAGAGTATGCTCTTACAATTATCGAGACGAATCCAGGTAGTAGATGTTGTATAAAGACTACAGAAAATGGTAGTTTTCAAAGAATTTTTATTTGTTTCAAGGCATGCGTTGACGGTTTTTTAAGGGGATGTTTACCTGTGATTAGTACTGATGCCACATTTCTTTCCTCTAGATATCGAGGTATTTTATTTATTGCTTGTGCTCATGATCCTAACTATCAGTTATATCCAGTTGCTTATGCCATTGCTGAAAGTGAAAACACGGATTCTTGGAATTGGTTTTTAAATGGATTGAAAACTGCTTTTGAAGGTTCTTTTAATGCTTGGAACACAATTTCTTTTATATCAGATAAACAGAAAGGATTGATAAATGCCATGCATGCTACTTTTCCAGAATCTCCTCATTTTTTTTGTATTCAACATTTTAAACAAAATTTAAAATCGGTATGTAGATTGCCTATTATCAACGTAGATTAGACTATCTTGCAAGATGTTATAATGAAGTAGATGCGAACATTTGTTTTGAAATGATTAAAGCTGAAAATATTGATGTTTACAATTGGCTCATTGGGGTAAATGATGAAACACGTATTTTATCACACTGGATAACAGCTTATTCTCCTTGTCCTAGATTAGATATTAACACGTCGAACCTTGCTGAATGCTTCAATAATTGGATTAAAAATCTACGCGATAAACCAATAACAACACTACTTGATGGTATTCGAGCCAAAATTATAACACTTCAGGACAAGAACCGGCAAAAAGCCGAAAATCTTGAAACCGACTATTGTCCGAAAATGTTAAAAACTATGGCCCGAATCACCAATGAAAAACACCAGTTGCAAATATTGAGTATAGTTGGTTATTTATTTGAAATATTAGATCGTAAAACAAATAGAACATATGTTGTTCGCTTATATGAAAATTATGTTCATGTTTAAAGTGGTATCATACTTGTCTTCCATGTATACATGCATGTTATGCGTCTAATTCTAAAAAAATTAGCATCGAGAGTTTTTATCCAGGTATTTTTCTAAACAAGCATTAAGAAGCGTATATGAGCCGCACTTGGAGCCAATTCCAGTCCCTTACAACCTCCAAAGTACATTGGTGAGAGGCCATATTGGAGTACCAGAGGTACGGCGCAAGGCGGGACGACCAAAGAAGAACCGTATCTTAGCAAATGATCATTCTTCAAGAGATCTTCGATGTAGTAACTGCAATGGTTTAGGACACAATAGAAGGAGATGTACAAACCAACCAAGAGAATGACGACATTGTCCTAACTTTTTAGAATGAAAGAAAGTTGTGGAAAGTTGTAATTTTATAATAGTAGTACATTATTTTATAATGAAAGGAAGTACATAATTTCATCGACCTCTCTTGTCTAATTGTAAATAGTCCGGACGATCAATTTCCCGTAGATTGAGTCGGTCTCGCCTTCTTCGTGTATTTTCCGAGGCCGCATCACCACCTCCTCCTTGGGAATCCTCGTGTTGAGTAGGCATCGGTGCCGATGGAGTCGTCATGATTTGCGTATAATTGAGATGTCCGGGGGCGAATATGCTATCCCACTGACCAGTCCCCTCAGTCTCACAAGGCCATTGAGAAGTTTGTTGGCCAGCCCATTGAGATGTTTCCTCACCAGGCCAATGAGAAGTTCCTTGACTAGCCCATTGAGATGTTCCTTCACCATC
The DNA here is from genome assembly GCA_029216955.1 of Iris pallida. NCBI lineage: Eukaryota > Viridiplantae > Streptophyta > Magnoliopsida > Asparagales > Iridaceae > Iris > Iris pallida. The sequence continues at coordinate 1,864,729 of JANAVB010008999.1, forward strand.
CCAATGAGAAGTTCCTTGGCTAGCCCACGGAGATGTTCCTTCATCAGCCCCCTGATACGGGACTTCGTCATCTTGTTGAGGCGGGCTATCCACATGCCAAATATTTGCATACTTTCTAGGGGGACGTGCTTGTCGTTGCATAACAAATCCTTGAGGATAACCAGACGGAATGTGTAATGGAGGATTCGGGGAACTGGAGATTCTTCCATACTATCCAAAAATGCTTTTACCGTTGTGTCGTAGGAGTTTCGATCTGAATGACGATTTTCGTATGCTTGCCACAAACCTGGCAGCTGAAATATTAAGTAGAATCCAATTAATTCATACAAAAAAGTAGTACAAAGACATACATTTTCATAAAAAAGACGTACCTTTCCAACTACATGTTCATAAAAACCACGCAAACTAGAATCATCTATGGCCCGATGTTGGAATCGAGGTTCCTCATATTGGTAGGATCTGTTACTGATAAGAGGAGCTCCCCACCAAGACCTATATGCAATATCACCTAATGCTACACATTGAAACAAATATGAGCATATAATTTGTATAATTTTTTACGAATTTATTTTGTTGAACTTACCATCTGACATACAGTTCATCATTTCAGACAAGTGTGCCACTTTATGTGTTTCATATCTAGAATTCCATCCAGGAATCATTCTACGTGCTCTTACCATTGCACTGCCTCTACTACGGTTTAAACAAGGCGGCTCTTCGGGAATGTGTTGTTTCATCCAGAATTGTCGCATAACACGATCAGCTGGATGGTACATTATATCACCATGGAATATTATGAAGAAATTATGGAGACTATGGTTGAAGGCTGTAGTTTGTATCTCTGAAGGATTCTGCTCTTCAAGTCGGTACGGAAGATATATACCTATTGATGTCAAAAACATTATAAGATAATAAACATATTGACTTGATTATCTAGTAGAAATATTTTACCTCGTTATACTTTAGTGATCAAATTGGCCCCGATATAGAGATACATCCGAGTGTTTACAGTGTACGGGATCTGATGCCGCCGTAGTCCACCGTAATGCTGACGGGAAGACACCATCGTCGTTATTAATACGGGAGACCGGTCTACCGATATAAAAATGCTCGTATGACCATACCTAGAAATTATGATCACACGATATAAGTATACATATTTTGAACGTAAATAAAATTAATTAACAATTTTATACCTGTATTAATGTCATACATCCATTTAAATTTTTTCCTTTTATCCACGGAGAGAAATTGTACAAAATCTGACATAGAACTATATAGATATGCTAGCACTGATGCCCCCCAAGCGTGGCGCGTAGGTTCGGTCAGGTCAACCAAAAAAGGTAGAAAACGCAAATCTACCTTATCTGATGAGTCTGGGAACAAAATTGCACTAATTAGGCCTAGTAAGTAGGCTCTAGTGCAAGCAATAACCTGAACATATTATGAAAAAATATTATGTGTAAGATTAAATAAACAAATATATTACGCAAACAATAACATTAAATTTATACTTACCCGATCATCATCTACCGAGATCTCTTGATCGCCAATACGATCTAGGCGCAAAAAGTTGTGACGGAGCCAAGTAAACGTCACTAAGTTTTTTCCATATAATTTTGGCACGTCCACGCCTAGGTACTCCATTATCAATGTCTGAGCTGAAAATGATTCATCAAATATTATAGGTTCACCCGTAATAGGCAACCCTAAAATATTTGCCACATCTGCTAAAATGATAGACATTTCACCAAATGGAAGTTGAAAAGTATTTCGTTCTGGCCACCAACGCTCAACTAAACTGAAGATCAAGTCTCTATTGTGTTGTAGAAAATATATTTGGTCAATATACTGAAAGCCAAATACTCTGATCAATGCCACTTGCTCGGCACTCAACTTCCAATAACCTAGGCCGTTCTCATAACGCCATGAGGGATGCTCTCGTAATCGTTCACCAGCATTATATATAACTATATATGAAATACATAGACAAAGTTATTACTAGACATGTAAAACATATCAATTATATTGACTCACACGGTTAAATTTTAATATACCTTTCCGGAAAATATTAAACTACATATATGCGAATCACGCTTCTGCTTTATCAAATCAGTAGTAGGTCCTCCGGGAATAAGTCCATCATTTTGATTAGCCATCTGTAAAACAATGATCATGAAAACAAATATTTGTAAGGATGAAGATTATGATTTAAACTATAAAAAATAATTACTTGTGTTCTTCTATCTCTTACTTTTCTTTCTGCCCAGACTCTAATTATTCCTCGGATTACTTCTTCTTCCTCAAACTCTAATTCTCTCGGACTTGTTTCTTTTTCTTCTTTCTGGTGTTTTCCTGTTTTCTTGTGTGATGTTCAGAGTTGTTGTGCTTCTCTCCTCTTATAGCAAAATTGTCTACGTCCCATCTTTCTTTCTCTCATCTCACCCGTGAACTAGAAAAATCGTAGAACCCGTGAAGGAAGAAGGAATGTGAACCACATGAATTATGAATCAATGTGAACCACAAAATGTAGCCATGAATTAAAACCAACTAACTAAATCCATGAAGAAAACCCAAGCCAAGAAAAATCGAACCACTAAAAAAACCAACTTAAAAAATCTAAAAAAAAACCAACTTAAAAAAACCGGAAAAAAAAAACCAACTTTTAAATTTCCGCCAACTATGTTGGCACCATTTCAACTTTTTCCTTTTTTTTTTTTTTTTTTTCGGATCACCAATTCCGCCAACTTCGTTGGCACAAATTTTTTTTTTTTTTTTTAATACGAAATGGTCAAATTCCGCCAACTTCGTTGGCAGGAATTCATTTTTTTTTTTTTTTACTTCTTTTACTTTTCTTATTCCGCCATCTTGGATGGCTAAATGTTTCGTTTAAACTAATTTTTCAAAACTTGTTTCGTTTCGGGTAATTTTTAATAAATTTATTTCGGTACAGTAAATTTTCTGTATTGTAAATCCTCTGTCATCATTAGGCAAAGAGTACAGTAATCATGAGAAGATTCATAAACTTCTACGAGCTCTCACAAAGAATTGGATTCTAAAGGCTACAACAATTATTGAAGGGAACGATCTCTCAACAATGTCTCTTCAAACACTCATGGGTGAGCTACTCACTCATGAGCTGGAACTTCAAGACTTTGAAGATGTTGCACCAAAGGAGAAGTCAGAGAAGTCGATCGCTTTCAAGGCTTAATATAGAAGAACTGTCGAAGATAAATCCGACAACAGTGACTCTGACTCTGAAGATCAAGCTCATGGTAAGAAAGTTTAAGAAGTTCATGAGATTCAATAGAAGAACAAAGGACAACAGCAACAGCAACAACAACGAAGAAGATCCTATTTGCTATGGCTATAAGAAGAAAGGACATATGAAGAAGGACTGTCCAACAACATCATCATCAAACAGAAAAACAACAAATATGACAAGTGAAGAAATCTACATCCAGAAGGTATGCCAATACAAGTATATGGCATGAAAGTGAAGCCGGCGACTCAGAAGATGAACAATCAGATGACGCTACAAATGTGTGCTCGATTAGGTATCCACTAACCCCCTGTTTGATACTTATGATGATTTTATCTTTGAGCAATTAGGTGAAGCCTTTACTGATCTCTTAGGGTATTACAGAAGACTGCGTAGTAAATACCAAAACTCTAAGAAGGTACTCAAAGAGTACAAAGGTGAAATAGGAAGACTTACCGACCTACTAGCTGAGGTTAGAAGTAGTGATAATTCTAGTGAGGTAGGTGAGCTTTCTTATGTTAAACTATTACACAAGACCACAAGACAATCCGAAGAGAAGGACAAGACTATTACCCAATTAGAGGAAGATCTACTCAAAGAGAAGAAGAGACTTCAGCAAGCACTTATCAGGAATGATACACTTACTGCTGATTATATTACATTGTATAACACTTCCAAAAAGTTGAAATTAGGTTAGAAAAATAGCCTGAAGTTGCTGCTTCCTATCCTAACACGTGTCACTTACCGAAAAATTGGAACACGGTCAAACCCAACACTGTCAGACCAAACGAAACCAAACTATTTCCCAAGAAGACTAATAGGCATGCATTTTTTATATTATAAAACTAAGACCTACTGATCATACACAATACACTGCATTCAACACTCAACATGCTAGATGTCACTATTGTGGCACCATTGGTCATATCTCTTCTGCATGTAGAGTTATAAAGATTGTTGATTTAAAGATTTGTGCATGGATTTTGAAAACTAACATTCCAGGACCCTACAAGAAATGGGTACCAAACTTTATATCTATAAATTCTTTTGTAGGTGAAACACCCTTCACATGCTAGAAGCAAATGGATCATCGACAGCGGTTGCTCACGGCACATGACCGGTGACGTTTTATTATTCGTAACACTGTCAAAGAGGAAAGAAGGATACGTTTCCTTCGATAATAATCTTAAAGGATACATAATTGGTATCAATAATAATGGTAAGGCCCCCTATCCTGTGATTAAAGATGTCTGTCTAGTTACTGAGTTAAAACATAATCTACTCAGCATAAGTCATTTAGCTGACTATGGTTATGGTATTAACTTCGTCAAAGACAAGTGTACTATAGTTGATAGCTCAATTGGTAGTACTATCTTTGAAGGTATCAAAGAATACAATATATATGTTTTCTATTTGTTAGAAGATGCTAACAAAGCAGGTAGATGCTTAATTGCCAAGAGTGATGAGAGTCAACTATGACATATGAGACTCGGTCATGTAAATATGGACACAATTTCAAGGTTACAAAGAAGCTGGTAAGAGGCTTACTGGACATTTCTTTCAAGAAGGATACTGTATGTAGTGAATATGAAAAAAAAATCTATCCGATCCTTATTTAAGTCCAAGAATGCTGTAAGTACCACTAGACCTCTACAATTACTGCATATGGATTTATTTCGACCTAGTAGAATTGCTATCCTAGGTGGTAAGTTATATGCTTTTGTAATAGTAGATGATTTTTCTAGATACATATGGGTATATTTTCTTGCACGCAAGAACGATACATTGTCAGAATTCATCACCTTTTGCAAGAAAGTTCAAAATGAAAAAGGTTTCATGATCACTCGTATTCGAAGCGATCATAGCGACGAATTTGAGAATGCAGAGTTTAAGCAATTTTGTGACACACACGATTATCTGCATGAGTTCTCATACCCTAGGACTTCATAACAAAATGGAGTTGTGGAACGTAAGAACAGGATTCTATCCTAAATGACTAGAGTAATGTTAAACCAGTTTAGTCTACCAAAGTACTTTTGGGCTGAAGCTGTCAATACAGCTTGCCATGTTCTCAATAGGGTTCTAATTCGACCTATATCAAAAAAGACTCCCTATGAGCTATGATTTGATAGAACACCCACTATTTTATATTTCAAAATATTTGGTTGTAAATACTTTATTCTTAGTACTAAAGACAATCTGGGAAAGTTTGATGAAAATGCCGATGAAGGTATCTTTTTAGGTTATGTGGCAAAGAGCAAAGGGTACAGAGTCTTCAATAAGAGAATCATGATCATTGAAGAATCGATAAATGTTACATTTGACGAACTAAATCAACATTCGGTCGATGATGATGATGAAGACATAAGTACACCAAGTACAACACCTGCAGAACCTTTATGCAAAGCACCAGCTGATCCTACAGGCAGATCACGTATAGAATAAGAAGCCGAAACCAGCAATCCTGAGGATGTGCAAAAAGAAATGAGATTTTTGGTAGACCATCCCAAGGACTTGGTAATAGGTAAGATTATCGGGGTGTAAGTACTCGTTCCACCAGTAAAGATATAGCTTCCTGTGTTGCATTTATTTCACAGCTTGAACCCAAAAATATTGAAGAAGCATGTAGTGATAATTTTTGGTTAGATGCTATGCAAGAGGAATTGAACCAATTTGAACGAATCAAGTTTGGGAACTTGTTCCCAAGTCCATTGATCATTCGGTCATTGGCACCCGCTGGGTATTCCGAAATATACTGAATGAGAATGGTTTAGTGACTCGTAATAAGGCTCAACTCTTGCTCAAGGATACAATCAAGAGGAAGCTATCGACTACGATGAAACCGATGTCCCAGTTGCGAGATTAGAATCCATTCGCATGCTATGTGCATGTGCATGTTTTTATAACTTTAAATTATTTCAAATGGATGTCAAGTGTGTATTTTTGAACGGTTTTATAAAAGAAGAAGTTTATGTAGCTCAACCTTCAGGTTTTACTGATTTTAAAAATTCTGATTATGTTTTCAAGTTGAAGAAAGCCTTATACGATTTAAAACAAGCCCTTCGTGCTTGGTATGATCGTCTAAGCTCTTTTCTACTTGACAACAATTTTATAAAATGCAAGGTTGATACTGCACTTTTTATAATTGGTATGATCGTCTTAGCTGGGACGGTACCCCACAACTAATCTGAAACAGTCACTGTGTAACAAAATTTAATTTATAAAATAATATTAATTATATAATTGAAATCTTAATAACTAAATTTGGAATTAAATAATTGAAAGAGTTGATGAAAAGAAATTGGCCTACAATTTTTTTTTCAAAATCACATCCACATAACCCTAGGCGAACTCGGCCAGATTTTGGCCCGAGTTCGGCTAGAGTTCTGTTGGTGATGTTTTGTTTTAAGTCACCAACCCGAGGTCCCCTTCTTCTCATCTCCTCCAAACTCCTCCATCACAGCAGTCGCCGCCCGAGAGAACACCCAAACCCTAGTTCTTCTCCAAGCCATTCCTCCCAATCTACTTGGAGATTTCCATCCAAACTTTGGATTCGTGCGGAGATTCTCGTCCTCTACCACATACTCCAATCTTGGAAGGTATAAACTCCTCCTTTCCTATCTTTCAATTATTAGTATTTCATTTTTTGGACACAATCCTATGCATTTCAATCCCTCAAAGAGAAAGAAGACCACGGGTAGTGAAGAAGCTTCGTCTTCAAATCCTCACGTGGATTTACTTTTTCCCCCGGTCGAATTGGCTGATGGTGCGTTTAATGAGTTCTACTTTGAAACTCATGATCAATCTTTGTATGGTGCACCGATGTTGCAATGCGTAACATATGCACCGGAGCCCGATTAAATGGACTGTATTTCCTGAACACCATCCATTGTTTGAGGCATTAGGGTTACGCAAACTTGTCACCCAGAAATTCTCTATCGCCACTAATGCCATTAGACTGTTCTATTGCAACTTCATATTGGATACTTTTGCTGTTAGAACTCGTGTCGATAGAATCAATATCGAGTTCAATGATGTCCTTTTAGCGAATATCCTTGGTGTTCCTAACGAAGGTGCCCCGCTTGATGATATCACCGAATTTTTTTCCCCGAAGGCACGACTCTAATCAGTTACAAGAACGAACTCTGTTTTCCTGCCCACATTTGTTCTGGTAAGTTCAAAGCTGCAAACTTGAACTTATTCAACTATGAGTTGCACGCATCATCTACTCCACCATTTTACCCAAATCTACTTCAAAAGATGATGTAACCACCCTTGAACTATCTGCCCTTTATTATATTCGTAAGGGTATTCAATTTTCTGTCTCCAAGACTATTATTAAGATGATGGGTCGTTGTCGCGGAAGGGATCAAAACCTCTCTTATGCGATGATTATCCCTCTCATCTTCTAGCATTTTGATATTGACTTATCCACTTGTGCTCTTGAGTCTGAGCCCAAGTATCTTCAGCTGTCACATCGCAGCACAGCCGCTCCTTCTGCTTCTCCTACTGCTCCTGCTCCATCTCTCAGGATTAACTTATGTCATTTGAGGGTGTCCATCAGCATCTCTCGGATTTACGAACATTTATCACTGACACATCCAGGGAACGCGAGTTTCATGATGTGAGTCAGTTTCAGGCTCTTGCAACTCTTTTGCCGACATTCGTTTCGCTAGACTAGACATTCTGCCAATTCTCTTCCTAGATCCAGATGTTTGGGGATACCACTATGAGGATGAGGTGGTCCATACTTTCTTTCATCCCAGTAACACATGATTGGTACCGTGGTTCTGGTGCTACTCCATACCCTTCTAGAGCTGGCACTTCTGGAGCTGGTCCATCCGGACATGGTGGTAGCTGCACTGCTGATGATGATGACTCTGAGGATATGTGATATAGACGTGATGTATTTTGTCTAGATGTCATTTAGTAAGACTTTATTATGTCTATGTTTACTTGGAAATGCTCCAACATTTCAAGTATCATTTAGTATTTTTATCTTTTTATTTGCACTGAGACTGTGTTGACTGAGATGATGTATTGTGAACATCTGTTTTATACTTTGCTTAGCATATTTTATTTCAGTTTAGCATTATTCCTCATTTCTTGTTCTAGCACTATCTTTTTATGCTTCAACATATAAACTGCCTGTGAAATATTTGTTTATCCATATTGTTTTGTATTTTTTCAACGCTTGTCCTTATGCATGAATTGCAGGGGATTTTCTCTCTTTGCAATTATTTTGCTAATGATAACGGAGGAGAAATAGGATCTAACATCTTTTGCAGGATACAAATTTTTTTTCAGGACACAATACAATACAATACAATATTCTGATTGTTTTCAAATCTAAACGATCAAGATGTTATATCGGTCAAGATTTGTCAATTATCAAAATAGGGGAGATTGTTGGCCCATTGGTCATGGTCGAATCGGATTTTAATAATTGATCAAACTCTGTCTCGATATATGGGCTATTTGGACTCTTGGACAACTGCCAAAGAACTGCTACCTATCTGTTCAAGACCGAAGCTGATTTTGTCATATGAGTATGTATTTCTATATGCAATATAATTTTCATATTTATTGAGTCTAGGAATACATTGTACACTGAGTCATACTGGAAAATAGGCTACCCTAAAATCATTTTCAAAATATCCTATGTTTTGAAAACAACTCATTTTACAAAAGCTCCTGACTGCCTAAAACTTTTTCTAAAAGCCAAAACCTAAAAACTATTTTCAAAATGGCCAGAAATTCAAAAATGCACAGAGGAGAATTCGGCCGAATTTGGCCCGAATTTGCCTAGTGTACGTTGGATTTTGAACTTGGTCTTCCTGTAGTTACGGATGCAATGGCTACTTGCCAAGATTTTTTTATAGAATTCTATCCGAATTCTGCCCGAATTCTGTCAGAATTCTGGCTTTGGAAAACCTATAAATAGAGAAGGATTTCAATAATTTCAATACACTCATTCACTTTATCATCTCTTCTCTCTAAGCTTAAAAGTCTTCCAAAGTGTTCTAAAGCTTTCATTTTCAAATCCAAGCCAGTTACAATCCTCTAATCGATTTGCCAGTACGGTACGGTCTAGAAGCTTCAGAGTGATTGTAATCAGAGGCTTGATTGAAGAAAGATACTTCACAATTAAGTTGGTCGAGTACTTCGTATCAAAGATCGCGTTTGTAGAAGTTGCAAGGACTTCGTATGAAAACTTGCGGTATTTTCCAATAGTGGATTCAACTGGAAGCTAGAGTTCTTCCGAGTAGAATAGTCTTCACAAGAGGAAAACCAGTATACATCGCCGTCTTTGCGTTTGCTTTCTGATCTTTTTTATATTTATTTACTTATGATATATATTCTCTGTGATCTTGTTGCTAACTTTTAATTAGCTATTTTCCGCTGCCTACTCTATTTATCCCCCTCTAGAGTATTGCGCTTTACGATTCGTTTCTAGGGATTTCAGGTGAGAATTTGGGTTAATTTTTGGTGGCTTTGGGGAATAATGGTGGTCGGTGGTGATGGCGACGAGGGAGTCGGGGAAGGAGGAGTCCTGGTCTGGGATGGTGAAAGGGGGTTTTGCTGGTGGGTGACCGGAAGGCTGCGGGCGATTGGTATTGGTGTTGGTGGCAAGGTTCGATGAATGTGGGCAGTCAAGGTATTGCCGGTGGTGGCAGTCGTGGTGTCTGGTGGGGCTGGCTGAGGATGATGATGATGGTGGAAGTGGTCGTGGTGGCGTGCTTGTCTGCGGAAAGATGCGGGGGTTGGCGAGGGTGCTCGCTGGTTGTGGGGTTGGACAAGAAGTCGGGGTCGATGGTAGACAGGGGCAGCAATTAGGTTCGAAACTTGTTGTTCGTGTCGGGTGTGTCCGACACGAGCTGGGATCGTGTCCTGGGTGACACGGGTTTGTGGATTGTACCGTGTCCGGGGGGTCGAACACAGGGGATAACGATGTAGATGTAACTATAAAGGGAAGCATAGTGGAAATGGTGGGCACGGACACAGACACGATACACAATTGGCTGTGGTTGATGAGTTGTTGGGATTGAAGAAAACAGTAGAAGGATCTTCTCCTTATATAGGGGGTTAGTCTCCTGGTTCGATAAGGATTATCAATCCTTGTAGATAAATCTTCTCTCTTTAATTTAAATCAAAAGATATTTAAAACCAATTAATCTAATCATAATCCACTAGTAGTTGATAATATTAATTTGAATCAAATATAATTTAAATATAACTAATTTAATTGCAATACTATAAACAACTGCTATAATAATTTTAAATACTATTATTATATTATTAATAGTTCAAACCATATGAATTCAAATCATATGAATTCAAATCCAAATCAAATAAGCGATCAACATAATAACTTTAAAATAGTACTTAATGTTTATCAAAATAATTTAAATCACATATTATCAAGTAATTAGTTAAAAATCTAAATAACTTAAGTGATCAATATAATAACTTCAAAATAATATTCAATAATTTAAACCATATAAATTCAAATAAATCAAATAATTAATTACTACAATAAAATAATATTCGTTGCCATCAATAACGTAAAGTATATTTTTATAAATCTAAAATTCTATTTAAAAATACTTCAATAATATTTTTTTAGAAACTATTAGATAAAGCTAAAGAATATAATCCTTAGCAATTTAGAAATCAAAAAAAGCCCTACCAAGAAATCCCAGTAAAACAGGAATAACCCAGAAGAGGATTAAGCCAAATAACAAGATAGAGATAGATATATATATATATAGATATATATAGATATATATATATGAGATATATATATATATAATAGATATATATATATATATATATATTCAACCACAACTCCTTTATCATATCAAAACCAAAAAAGGATTACAAAGAGACTATTTCTAGATTTTCCACATGAGAACATCTAATCATTGCCTTCTTCACTTGACGACGATCTTCTGCAATCAGCTGATCTGAGAGAGAATGTATAAGCTTCGTATCTCCATTGTTACGGTTTTTCCAGAGTACCCAACATATAGCGCCAACCACCAATTTCTTAAGGTGTTTCTGCCTTCTTCTCCACCAAGTCTGAAGCCTTTGCATATATATATATATATATATATATATATATATATATATATTATATATATATATAATAGGGCGATGATGAGTTAGCCTGTGCGATGCGGGGCATCCACAACGTCGGAGGCCTGACGATATAGGGCTACGAACTGAGCCTGCGTGGGGCAGAATGAGGCGTCCGTGTAGCAAACTCAGTGCACGATCGTCGTGCGACGGATCGGGGAATCGGTACCATTCGCCCACGGGTATAAGCGACATGCCGACCACGCGGCCCGTCGTACGGCGCTGCTGAGGGCGACGAGAAGACGTCCGCCAAAACGATCGCATGCTCGATCGTAAGGGCGTCGGCGATCGTCGCCAATATGCGCGTGTGCGCATAGAACGGGCGGCTGGGCGGAATCGGTAGTCGCAGGCGACAAGGAATCAGTGGCCGTCGTAGGGCGGTCACCCTTGGTCGTCGAGGGCGTCACTTCGGCGTCGTGGGCAAAGCGAGGTATTGAGTAACTGCCGTCGAAAGACGGTGTGCTGCTGAGCGGAGCTCTGGAGCGCGCGGAGTGCGCGGGTGCGTGTGCACGGCGATGATGACAAGGCCAACGGATAAACGTCCGCACTCCAAAAGTCGTTCCATACGACAGGCCAAGAATCGTGTGCGTGGGACACACGATTATACTGAGCCCGCACGCGTTGGAAAAAAAAAAAAAAAAAAATAGATATATATATATATATATATATATATATATATATATATATATATATATATAGGTTTAGAAAATAGTATTAAAAAATGATTTAAACCCAAAATAGTAGAAGTCTTAAATATAATCCTAAAATCCTTTTGTCAGCTTAAGGCCCAAAACATATACCTGAAATAATAATAATAATAATAATAATAATAATAATAATAATAATAATAATAATAATAATAATAAGAATATAATAATAAAATAATAATATAGTAGTAGTAGTAGTAGTAGTAGTAGTATAGTAATAATATTGATAAATAATTGACATAAAAATAATACGAAATTAATCTCTCTATTCTTTTAGAAAAGCCCAAACAATTAAAATATTAAATCCAAATAGTAATATAAATTATTACTCCCAAAGGCCCAAAACCTTAATTAAATCCAAATACCATGTGAAAACACAAACTATATATATAATATATATATATATATATATATATATATATATATATATTATATATATATATATATATAAACAAATCAGGCCCAAGATCTGGCCCATAAATGGGCCCAAGCCCAATAAACTGACCCGGACCCGATCACAATAGAATAAAATAAATAAAAATTTTGAAAATCCGGAAAGAGGAGTTACAACTCAATATCCTAGAAATAGACTCATATAACCTAGAAATAGCTAGTTGTTTGACCTAATATTAACTTAGTTTGACTTCCATGACCTAGAATTAACCTAGAATGTATATTGCATCATAGATATCCATATTTGACATGCAGAAACACCAATTAACCTTTATATTCCATATTTAAGTCTTTGAGACACCGTATCGGATACTGTTGACACTCCACACCGGATATCAGGCGAGTACATTCTCTCATAGTTTTTATTATTTGATATCTACTATGAATCTTGTATTTAGTAATGCTATATTTGATTCTGACACGATGACACACGGACTGGTATATAGCTGGATCTTCAGTCATGAGATATTACCATGGTTATCGTATTGACATTGTACACGACATAGACATTAGATATTATACATGATAATATTATAAAATATTGCTCGTGTATCGTAACGTGTCATGGTTGGATCTACTGTACTAGTTGGTGCGGGAGAAATCCTAGTAAGAGATGTGATCAACTTCCTATTGTAACTGTAAACATTGTAAGTGTTAATCGTATACCTCACGCTTGATTAACCAGGCCACCTAGCTATTGTACAAGCTCCTAAGTCGATCACATATCGTGACTAGTATTTCAAATACGTAGTAATTATAGTATTTATTGTCTACCTTATATTTCTTGGACTGTACTTACATGTTCTATCTGTTTATTTCTATTCCTGTATATTGTACTCTTCACATCATTTATTCTTTATAGTACTATTGCCATGTTATGATTATATATTGGTAGTTCTATTCCTTCATCATTTATGTACTCTCTATTTACAGTTTTATAATTTTTGTCAATTAACTAGAACTGCTATTAGTAGTGTGGTTGCTCCAATCCTGACTGAATATATTTTTGAGATGACAGTTGTCCTATTTATTACAACCCATAAGGTGTAGTAGATGCAGATTGGGAGACTCTGATTCGGGAGGGTTTAGCTCCAGCTGAGGAGGCTTATCTAGCGACTAATTTAGGCTAGGTTTGAACTAAATTTGTCTCCAGTTGATGACTCATGGCCTGTTATTGTTTTAGACTTGTATTTGAGATTGTTGACCTTTAGACTATCTGGACTTGTATTATTTTTATATTAGACTTTTTTGGATTTTCATTTCATGTTGTCTTTATCTTTTGTGTATCTTCCTTATAGTATCGTGATTGAGTATGGATATATTGTCATTACTTGTCCTCCGTTTGGAGATGACTATCTCGACAGGTCATGATATTTATATTGTTAGCTAGTTTAGTAGACCCAGACAACGTTCTACCGCTGATGCTGCGACGTAGGCTGGGCGTTGTCACGCACTCGTGCCCCTATACCGGATGCGGTTCGTGACACTTGGAGGCCAATCGTAGATTTAGATTAGATTAAATAGTTCTTGAATTTAATATTTAACGGATTTGTTTTCTAATATTATTTTGATATATTATTGGATTTGTAAATTGCATAGTTATTGGCAGTGAGCAAAAAATAATTTTTCTAAGTAACTATTATATTGATAATGTTATTGAGGTCTATATAGCGTACTACCGTCGATGCTGCGACGTAGGCTGGACTTGGCCACGAACTCATCTCCCAAAAGTGGGAGCGGTCGTGACAGCGATGTCCAGCTAGGCCACTTGTAGCACAACAAAATTCCTCGCGCCAGCACGGAGGAGCGCCTCAGGGCAGGGCTGATGCAAATTATGGGTTAGCAGGTCCTGTTCCTTTATTTCCTTCTAATTCCTTGATTTGTTTGATTCTATAGTACCTTATAATTGCATTTGGTGATTTTCATGCTAGAACCCATGATAGAGATTGCAATATCATGATAAGTAGGGATCTTAACCATGCACGCTTGCTAATTAAGAGTGATTTCTTTCAATAGAATTGTATGTTTGTATGAATTTAGACTGATTTTTTCGATCATGGATAGACTGAGGTTATGACCATAAAGAGGTATCAAGATGGAAATGTTATAACTACCTAGGGAGAGAAGACTAGATGAGTGAACCATACCTTGTCCTTCGAGCCGTGAGATACTACTTCCTATGTGCTTGTGTTGTCCTTAAATTTCGAGAACAATTTTTTTAAGGGGGTAGAGTTGTCACCACCACATTTCCATGTAGGACTATTTTTGACCAAATCAAAATTTTGTCATTAGTGTGCCATTATCATGTCATTATTTTGATTCATTGGCTAGGAACTTGGAATTTAGACTAGACCTATTAGTCATGACATAACTAGACTCGTAGAATTAATCCTAGAGACTAACTCATCTATTGTCATTTAGGCCTTTTATTAGCTAATCGGTATAGAGCCTATTAGAGACTATTTAGGCCTTAATTAGGCTTACATATTCCTCTATGGTTGGCCACATATAGACCTCTTTCTTTCATTCCTCACATTTCACTTCTTCTTCTCTAAGCTTCTCATTAATTCTCCATTGGAGCACCAACCCCAAATTCTCACATCCTCTCCATTCTCAATTCCTTCATGGAGATCCGTTGCATGGAGAGCTAGCAGATTCTAGGAGGTGCTAGCACGGAGGAGGATCGTGTCGAGGTGACGTCTTGTTGCCCGATAACATAGTTTCATATTGGAAACCTCTTTCCAATTGGTACCGACTCTTCTCCTAGAATTCTTCATGCACAATTATTAGAAAAATGTAGGAACCCCAAATTCTTAGATCTACTCCTTTATGCTTAGATTCGGGAGTAGAGGACCCAATTTTACTAGATCTAGTGGCTAGAATATAAGATCTAGCTTCGAGGCACCATTTGTGTCCATCAAGTGTCGATCTATGGCTAAGCATGGATTTAGAGTCAAATTCCAGAGCGAATTGCTCTCTACGTGTCCGAATTGATACGGGGCCATATCATGATAATTTATGATACACACGGCCAATTTGGGTTTAATGGGGGTACTTGAGTGATACGTGTCCGTCGACATGTGCCGTTATGGGTATTGCATGTGTCTAGAAGTCTAATTTGGGTATTGGCATGATATTGGAAGAATTGGGTATGTGTGACATTGTATAATATGCATAGATATCATAATTGGGAATACAATATATATCAGGTTTATGAAATATATGTATATATAAATATATATAGTGTACATATATCTATACATGTATGTGGTACATTAGGCAGGCGTAGGCCATGTAGGTGAGAATGTTACTTATACGTTTAGTATATATATATCATGTGAGAAGAATATATATTGTATGCTATATGAATATAATGTCGTATAGTCGTATAAGGCTGCATTCCATATAGATAATGGGTATGTGCATGTATCCTAGAGGCACGATACTTTGTGAATCGTGTGTGTTTAGAGTATGTGTAAACCCCTTGACCAAATTTTCCTTATTTATAAAACTTATACTCATTCTTTATTGTCTCATTTATTTGTTATGGTTATTTACTTGAAATATCAATAGAGGATTAAAAGTGGTAATATATGAATTAACAGGAACCTGAGTGAAAACTTGAGATTTAAATCTCAAGTGCTGTTAAATATACTCGCAAAACCAGACCTCTAATTCAAATTTCTGCTTGAAGGTTTGATCACTCCAAATTGGATTCTAATCTGATTTCCCCTATCTATTACCTCCTTGATCAAACCTAAACACTAGATATATATACTAGACATATCCGATCCCGAAACCCTTACAAACCCTAGAATATCTGCATCACCCTGTCCAAAGAGGAGCAACTCGAGCTTTTCTTCAAAGCCGAGAAGGTGAGTTCATACACTCTTAAATTTGTCAAATCCTATGTTCTTTTACAAACACTAGAGTAAAGGGGCTGGGTAGATGCTTGATATATTTCCCAAGTAGAATCATAGGAGTTCTTGTACAATGATGCAGGTAAGGGGACTAGAATCCTGTATCTCGATGCAGAAAGTTTTATGATTCAAGAGTTAATATATGTATCTTCAGAAGAATCAAATATTACCAAGGAGGGGTACACTTTGGTAGCAACTTCACATGGGGTGTATACTAGGTCCATACTGGGATAGCATAAGATATCCTATAGAGAATCTAATTATCTGTTTATATTGCTGTAGGGATGAGCAACATCACTTGGGAGTTTAAATTCATCATAGGTAAGTCGAACCAATGAATAATATGTTTAACAATAATAGATAATCTGGTAATATAATAGGAAGTATCAAGTGTATCAATGTGGGTGGTACATGGGCTCGATAAAACCCCTGTATCAAAGGTCTCTGCTGCAGGACACCATCTGAACAGTAGGATACAGAGGCCTATGCTAATAACTAGTTAGGAAGTGTGGGGTTGGGATGTGTTCAGGAGAGATGGGCCCAAGCTAGGAACAAATCCAACTGTGGTTATCCATGTGTAACTGATAGGTAAAGAACAATGGAAGATAGGTTGTGGCAGAGGCCTGATATCTAATTACTTTACATCTGATACTTAGTGTAGGGACCCTTAGTATTCGATTGCTCGTTTTGAACTACCTGGTATCAGCCTTCATTTTGAGTTTCTGCATCTTACATCAGTACACCAGATCACATGCCATGAGGCAATATACTAGTATAGGACAGTAGCCTAGGGGCTAGCATCTGTATGCAAATAGGGGTTACAGGAGTAAGGGGTGCCTTCAGAACATAGGACCATTGACCTATATGTATCAGATTAAAAGAGTACTGTCAGGATATAGACTTTCCTTTGTATCCATAGGATACTAACATATGGGATTTTCCTTTGTATTCAACTGATACTGAGATATGGGTCTCCTTTCTTATATCAAATCGATAGTACTACTGATGTTGGCCAATGTTCTAGTACCTGGCGCTTTAGACTACTCAACATGTATGTATTGCTGTTATCTGTGCTGTGGCTTGGTTTCTTTTTATATTTCGAATAAAGCTATTAAAAGGTGGGAAGTGGTAATGGCACAACTAAATACTATATGGCTTACTACAAGTCCAAGGAGTTAATGATGTAATTGAGACAATACAGAGTTGGCCAAGACAGAGCATAACCACATATATCTATGGTACACTTTGAGTAACTTCTAGGTAGGGATAATTACCTATGGGCTGAGTTATGTAGCCATGATGCTAAACAAAAGGACAGAGGGGTAGACAATAATATAACAGTAGGAAGGGTCTGGGCCACCACTTTTCCTTAATATACTTGAGAGTGCAAAGACTCATATTAAGTCCAGGTAGAATTAGTATTGGATAGCTTGTGGGTGTGAACATGAAACCAAAGTAAATACTTGGGTACTGTGTGGAGCAGTCCACATCAGGAAACAGGAGATATAGGAAGGGTTGCAAATAGCAGAGCCTCATGTAGCTATTGAGATAGTGTATTAACACTTAGAGGGTAGACTATTGAAAATAGACAAGAGATTGGATATCAATTAAGTATGTTGTCCGAGACAACATATAGGCTATAGGTATACAGATTAGAGGTAGTACAGACTAAGAGGGACCAAGGCAGGGAATGAAGAATAGTGTAGTACAGATTAGATGATATTAGGAGTGACCAAGAAACTAGTAAACTCCTAAATTACAATATGTAGGAAAGGAAAGGGAAGACAACCCAAGACCACTAAGGTCATTTAGAGCACTAAGGTATTTAGCAACAATTAAAAGAATGTTTATTTTGTAATTCAAATCTCATGCATTGATTAGAATTAATTCGTAATATAGGTTCCTCGGACTTTGACTTAACACTTGGCCAGTATCCACAGCTCAGGACCACATGCAAGTATACCTTACCGAACTTTTACAGTATTTACATGTTTTCTCTTTCCATGTTATTTTTCTCATATTGTACCTAGATTATCGTCTACTGCTTTACCTACTTCCTCTTCCTCGTTACACATGCACATAGAATTGTTCTTACTTTCCATTATTGCTTGTCGTATTAGATCTTCGTGTTCTTGTACATTTCTTGAGATTGTCATTGTCCAGTACTATGTTGCTATGCCCTTGATTGACTTGATCGGATCTTGTAGGAGAGGAGATTGATACTAGGATTGGCTTCTCGATTGGGAGTATCTTGTATTGTACTACAATCGAGACATACTATAGATTGGGAGTATCTTACATTGTACTACAGTTTATAGGAGTTATTCGATTGTTGTTAGCCAAGTCTAGTATTATATTTTACACAAGATATGTCGTTTCTTAGATGTTTTTCTTACACTGTTCTTATCTTCCATACATGTTACTGTCATAGTAGTAGGCATATTTTTATGTATCTTGTTAGTCCTCTGAGGACCTGATGATCTCTTCAGGTCTAGCCGAGGTTGGCCCAGGTGCAGACGGGCAGGTATATGAGCCGCGTTATGGTACCAATGCAGCTGATGATGCCATTGATGCTTAGTATAGATGGATCCTGTTGTTTTATTTCCATGTCTCTATTTTATTTTTGTCTACTGGTAGTGGATTTGTGTCACGACCCGCACCCGCTTTTCGGGATACGAGTGCGTGTCAAAGCTAGCCTACGCCGCAGAGTCGGCGAGAGAACGCTGTCAAGCCTACAATAAATAAATGCTCAAAATAAACTTTATTGCTCATTCACATTTCTAAATTAATTACAACATTTATATTTAAAGAAAGTACAAGGTTCTTACAATTAATGAAAATGATACCACATCTATCTAATTTTTAGGTTTCTGCCTGCTAGTACACCCGTATCTCCCAATGCTAAGTGAAGCCACAGCTAACCTGAAAAATGTTAGTTTTTAGTCAGGAATGGAACAAGCACACATATGACAGCTATCCGAAACATAACATAATCACAGAACATGAAAATAGCATATGAGAAGTGAAAACTAGAAAATAACAAGCATCATGGTATCATGGAAAAGGACAGGCAATCCTAGCAAGTAAACATGTAAAGCATGGCAACTGGTGAGGAACATGATGAAACTGTTAGGGTTATATACTAAAAGCATCACTTTTGTAGTAACCTTATTTCCTTAAATTTTGAATGAGAATCATATGGGCAAATGTTTGCATATTGTATTTGTTGCAAGTGTTAACGCAAATGTCTGATATTCTATATTGTAGATAATATGGTGTGTGGTGTCACACAGAAGATCATATTATCAGTTTCCTATGGAGTATATAAATAGTTCACAACCTAGATGGACATGGACAATCTATTGGAAAGGTTGTAGTGTAATCTGGTATTGGTCTATCTTGACTATAGGTTTACACTAGTACACTTTGTGTGTATTGAACAGGACCACTTGAGGTTGTTTCTTTTTTGTACTGACTACATAAGAGAACAAACACCTCTGTTATTATGGATGCTTGTACTCTTAATCCGGATATAATAACGGACATGTATATACAATGTGCATTATTTTGACTCAAAAGAGTGAGATTCATTATGGATCAACAACCTCTATGAATTGGGTAATAACATTGTATGTATGATGGGCTGTTGATTATAAATGGAATCCATGTTCCGATACATCGGGTTGATGATGTCCTTTAAGGAGCTCATAAGGATTGTCATGTAAACCCTGCAGGTGGATTATCCGACATGACAAATAAAGTTGAGCGGTACTACTTAAGGAAAAGATGTGAATCAATATAGTTGTCATAACTTAATTTGAGCGACGGACATACGATATCTTAACATGGGGAGCCAAACGAGCATATAATAAAGGAGCCCACAAACATAATTTAGGATTAGGGAGGTAGTGCAACAATAGCTCATTAGTGGACCGAGCTATTTTAATGGGCCTGGATTGTGTGTTCGGGCTGAACACGGATATCCAGATCCGTTAGGAGGCCTAACCCTAATTTTCCTCATGGTCCCTGCCGTAGCCTATATATATCCTCATTTTTCTGGCCGTCAGATTACTGATCAGAAATCTGAAATTTTCTCTAAATTCGTGATTCACGTAAGGAGAGAAAGAGAGTGCTGCCAAAGAGAAGAAAAGGTTGGGAGATCGTCGCCCACACGACGTCCAACTCGAGGAAGAATATGTGCAGAAGATCTTGGGGTCGTCCGCTCGAGATTGCCAGGAATTACTTGTCTCCTTTCTGCAGGTATAATTCGTGAACCCTAGTTTCCGCCTATGAAGGGTTAGAACACGTATTAGATCTGTTTAACTTTCTATCGATCAATACGCACACCAAAGGAAGGGTCCTGGGAATCCCCAGTTCCATCAGAAACAACGAACAAGAACTATCTACGTGTGTTGAAATATCCATTTCGACGTGTGAACGGCTAAGGGGTAAATTCGACACCCTGCACTTGTTGTACAGCTGCTATAGTCAAGAATAGACATTTTCGAGATGGAATGGGTAGTTCACATGTCTACTAAGATATTTCCCCCCAGCTAGTACTCATGGAATCAGTCGCAAGCATGGTAATCATGTAATGACAGTCAAGAAGTATAATAAATCATGATACTAATTTTTCGTGTGACGAGCGTGTCAACAAGCAGCAAGACATATGTAAAACATGTAAAGAAACTACTAGAAATGGAAGCAATCAGTGTATGCGCTTGCCTGTGTCCTTTGCTGGTGAAACCGATAATACCTTTGGGTCCAGAATATTCTAATTGCTAGGGTAGGCACGAGGAAGTCCCAAAGTGGCAAGGAAAATATATAAACATTCGATTAGTCGTGGTCAAGAATAATATGAACTAAGAGGGAATTTGCTTAAGGAAAATAATCTTATTGTCAATTATGTACCTAAGAAATATTTGTAGCTGCATAGAATAAAATCTTTAAATAATACGTAGTCTTAGAAAGTATTTTATAAATCCAATTATGCTATTATACATTTAGAATTTATCAAGATAAGATAATAGCTAAAAAGTATTTATAATTTACTAGAAATTTATAAAACAATTTACATGAAAGATCAATATATAAAATAGAGCTTGTTATACTCATCATTTAGATTTATAAAACTGATATAAGGAAAAACTTTATAAATAATTAAGTCTCGAAATAACCCTTAGAAGGGATAATAGATATACTTATTATGAAATTCTTCTAAGGACCCAAAACAATTTATTCTAAATAAAGTATACTATATATATATGGTATACTT